>PVJL010010190.1:25331-46065 GCA_004026885.1 Lyroderma lyra | reverse complement strand
CCTACACCACCACCCTTTCCTCTGCCCAGACTCCTGCCAGGTCCGAGTCAACAGGACGGTCCTGCGGCTCGGGGACTGCGAGGCCCTCGTCAACGTCACGTTCTGCGCGGGCCCCTGTCCAGGGGTGTCCAAGTACGTGAGCCCCGGGCCCCTCCCGAGCCCCCTGCCCACCCGCTGGGGGCCTCCTGGGGGCAAGCTGCAGGCCCCGCGGGGTCTCCACTCCGTGCCCCACGTGTTCCTGTCCTTGGCCTCGTGCTGGGTCAGGAGGGCCCAGCTTGCTACAGGAGAAGAGGGGTGGTCCCAGAAAAGTTCCCCCTCCTCATCCTGTGGCCGACCTTCAGAACCGGGCCCAGGCAAGCTGGGCCACCAAGACGGGACATTGTGGCTTTGGACCAGAATCCAGGGACCTGGGGGCAGTGTCCATTTGGGGGTGGGTGGAACCAGGGCATAGCTGCTGTCAGAGCCGCTGACCTGAGTCAGCCAGGGCGGCAGCCAGCTGCGTGCCCTCAGCCAGCAGAGGCAGGAGGAGGGTTCTGCAGACCCAGCAGGGTTGAGGGGCTGGCTCAGGGAAGAGAGGGTGCTTGGTCGGAAAGGTCAGGGTTCAAAGTGACCCTGAGTGCCCACAGAGCCTTCCCCAGACCACAGAGGGGCCAGGTTGGGGCCGGTTGGCAGGTGGTGAGGACGTCTGGTGTCTGCAGGTACTCCATGGAGGCCCGGGGCATGCAGCGGCGATGCACCTGCTGCCAGGAGACCAGGGCCCACGAGGAGGCGGTGACCATGCGGTGTCCGGACGGGACAGCCCAGCGGCACACCTACACCCACGTGGACGAGTGCAGCTGTACTCCAGCCTGCATACCCCTGCCCGTGGCTCCGCAGGAAAGCAACCCCTTCTTCCCAGCCTAGGGGGCCACCACCGTCTGACGTCATTTGGCCCGTCCCACTGCCCCGGGGGAGATGGGCACCCTGCAGGGGACAGTGCAGCTTGAGGAGGGTGCCGAACAGGAAGCCCCTGCCGTCAGGCCAGCCCTCCTGAAAGAAGCACTGGCCTGCCTGGTGTCTGACACCTGGGAGCAGGATGTCATGTGGCACCGCGCTGCGCCTCTCTGGGACCTGGGCTCCCACCGCACCTCCAAGGCCATGTCACACAGCTGCCCACTGGCCACCTCCACAGCAGACTGGGACCCATCCATGCCAGGCCGGTGCCTCAGGGACCAGCGCCAGGCGGGGAGGCCATCTGCTGGTGTCTGGACCCGGGCTGAGGCCATGATGGCCGAGGGGTGGGCCTGGGAGGTGTCGGGGCCCCGACGTCCCCTCTGCTCACCAGCCCCCACCTTGCAAATAAACACGGAGCATCATGTACACTCCTAGGTCCTCGTGTCTTCCCATCAGCCGTGTCCCCCGGGCTCTCCCCTCGGTCGGTGGCCCCGGCTGTGCAGGCTGTATGGCACCCCGGGGTTTGTGCTGGACCCACGGGGAGGGGGGCAGGCGGGCAGGGGGCATGGAGGCCAAGGTCAGTCTCTGGCTGTGAGGGCCCAGGCAGGAGCCAGGGGTCAGCCAAGGGCTCAGAAACAGCCCCTGTTGTTCCCAACACACAGGGGTGAATTAGGAAACTGCTCCACAGACGTGGGGAGGCCAGCAGGGAGGGGTGTCCCAGACCGGGCGGTGGGCAGGGTGTCGCCGTGCCCCTCCCTGCCCGGTCCCTGTCCTGTCCCCACCCCCGTCCCAGTGCGTTGTCTCCAGGGCACTTGTCCCTGGGCAACGTGTATGCTTGTTTTCCGTTTCCTGACCGGCGGACTCCTGTTTCCTGCTGCTCTGTGCACAGTGGGGCGCTGTCCATGCAGGGCTGGGGGCAGGGCCGGGCGGTGGGCGGTGAACACGCCGACCAGGCCCACATGCCCGCCCTGGGGTGGCAGGGACAGGACAGTTAGGGACGGGGCTGCCGCCTGGGGAGACAGAGGCGAGGCTGGTGGGAGGGTGTTCTTGTGCGTCTCCACGTCACGTGACCTGCTCCACGTCACGTGACCTGCTCGGTGCTCCAGCCATGGCACCGCTGTGACAATAACTTATACTTCCAGAGCTCCAGGGGCTCAGTGACACGACGGGCCGGTGGGCCGACAAGGGTGTGGGTGCTGCCCGCCCTGTGGGGTCAACTTCTGTGAGCGTACCCCGGGTCTCAGTCTGAATTCCACGGGGTTGCGTGTCCAGGTCACGCTCCCACCCAGGGCTTGGTTAAGTCACGGCCGAGCAGCGGCGACCCCTGCACCTCCGCCACTTGTGGCACAGTTGTTCCTTAAACCCACGCACCTCGTCACGACTTAAACACGTCTGCGGGCCCCTGGAAGCAGAGGGCCACGTGCCACAGGCTCAGGTGCACATACATGACGTGTTTCCCGTGTGCCAGCACGTGTCCCCACTTAATCCTGACAGCTGCCCTGTACGATGTGCACCACTGCTCCTCCCACCTGACAGATGGGGAAACTGAGGCACCAAGCTGTGAGCAGACTTGCTTCCCTAAGGGGCAGAGCTGAGCTCAAGTCCTCCAGAGCCCTCGTGGTGGCCACGGGACCCCGGTGGCTACCCAACGAATAAACAGGCCAGTGTCGCCTGAACTTGAAAGAGTTTCCAAAAGGGCGTTCTGGTTTCCAGATGGAAACGTGAGAGTATCTGCTCCACAGACACAAAACTGTGACCAGGTGTGGTGACGAGCATGAGGCCTGGGGCCCCGGGGGCAGCTGACCAGCACCCGCGCAGGGCGGGGGGCAGGCTCTTCCCCCGGCGCCCAGATCCCTCGGCTGGACCACCCACACCACCATGGCCAAGTGTACAGGGCAGTGACCCCCAGCCCTTCCCAGAGAGGCCCCAGCGTACACACGAGGCCACCATGGACCCTGGGGACCCAGAGCATCGCCAAGGCCCCATTATGACAGGGCTCGTGGGGCCACTGCTGCTCACTCCTGGGCCCTGGAGCCACTGACTGGGACGGACCAGCCCCATGACACCTTCCCCCGGATTGTGGCAGCAATGGCCAGGTGGGAACCCCTGAACCCCAAGCCAACCATGCCTCCTGGCTCAGCCCACATCCAGCACCTGCAAACACTGATGAGTCCTCCAGGGCCAGGAGCTGGGACAGCGGTGCAGATGAACCTGCACGTCCCCACGCCGACATCACGTGTGACCCCGCCCTCTCCGGGCTCAGCTCTGCATCACTGCCCACGTCCTTTAGAAAGTGGACCGCTCCCTGTTTCTTTGCTTCGTGTATCACTAGTTGTTTGGGGCAAAAAACCACTGTGACAGAGTGCACGGCAAGGGGAGCCCAGCGCCCGAAATCCACGCCCCACCTGGCCCCCCGCCCCAGGCTGTGTGGGCTCTGGCTCCAGGCTCTGCTGACCTAGGGCCACGGCAAGGGACAGACGTGCCTGGGGGTGTCTGCCGACTCTGACCGGCAGGAGTGTGTGGAGGGGACCCTGTGTCCGAGCATGGTGCCTGTCACCCTGGGAGCAGGGGTGGGTGTCCTCAGCCTGAGCCACGCAAAACAGCCCTAAGGCGTCACACGCGTGTGAACAAAGAGGACAGGACAGATGCCTGGCGGCCAGGAGCCACGGGCACGCGGCCCCCGAGCACAGTGCCCAGGGCTCCGCCCGCAGACTTCCATCCGAGACAAACTCCCGCCCCACGCGCACACTCGGGGCTCCCGCTGAGGCTGGGGGGCAGTTCCACTCACACCGTCCCGTGACAGTGCATCAGAGTGAGACACCCCAGCTGCTGCGTCGTCCTGATTACGGGCCCCGCGAGGAAACACTCCAACGAGAAGGTAAAGTTTCCTCCAAGGGCTTTAATTCTCTATTTCTATATAGATCATTTATTAAATTACAAGGCTGAAAAGTAAAAATATATTTTACAATCAAAGAAAAATCTGGACACTGGACCCAAGAGAATGACCAGAACCATGACGCCAGGTCACTTCTGTCGACACCAGCAGGCGCTTGCGAAGGGACAGGGCCTTGAGGACACGCCTGTCCTCGCTGACACGGGCCGGACACTGAGGCCAGAGGGACATCGGGGCACCCAGGCGGGCCGTCTGCCCTGCCACCACCTGTGTCCGCGGTGGCCTCCTCTTTGCAGCCGGGTGACAAGCCCCTGTGAGGGCCCTTCAGGGGGACTGCACCTTCCCTGCAACAAGGACATGATGACACAGCGTACCATGGAGGCCAGGGGTCTGAAGGGACGAAGGCCGTGTGAAGTGGGTGGTCTGTGACCTACTAGAAGAGTGAGTGTTCACGAGGATGGAGGAGACGTGACGTGTCATCCTGCGCCGGCCCCACCCCGCGCCGTGCAGGTCACAGCTCACTCCCTGCCCAGAGCCGCAGGCCGGCCACCACCTCCACCCGCAGGCATGAGCCCTGACCGTCTGCACCCGAACCGGGTCCCACCGGGCTCAAGCACGTGGTCCAAAGCCCCACAGCCGTGTGGCTTCTGCTTGGAGACTGGGCCTGGCGCTGTCACCGCCCAGCCACCACCCACTGCCCAGGCTGACAGAACTGGGCATCAGGACAGTGTCCAACCTGAAGGTGGACAGGTCCCAGTCCGCCTGCCTGTGGTACGTGCAGCGGGGAAGGCGAGCACGGGTGTGACTCCTCCTGCTGCACCCCCACAGCGCCCACGCGGCCGGGGCCTGTCCTGACACCTCGTCGGGGATCCTAAGTGCGAAGGCCAGGCCACCAGGCCAAGGACCGACGGTGACTGCGGTCTGACGTGCACTGAGCCCCCACACACGGGCACGGGAGCTCTCAGCGTGTGGGGGGCTTCAAGCGCAGCACTCTGAGAACAGGTGACATTTCAGATTGTCACTAGGTGTCGCTCAACCTGCCTCCAGACTCTCTGTGGCCAGAGCGGGGCACGCACGCCGGCAGCCCCTCGGGGACACTGAGGTGGTGACACGCACCAGGCTGCAGTTTCTGTCGCCCAAACCGAGGCCTCAGGCCCCGCATGCCGCCTACTGACCCACGCCAGCAGGGAGCCAGCAGCTCCCCAACACCCTTTGATGAGAAAGCGCCACGTCTAGACGTCCCCCCAACTTCAGGCTCTGGAGCTGATGGCAGAAAGCAGCAGCAGCCTCGCAGAACATTCCACAAGCTGCATGGGGCACAGCAGGGAGGGACGGGGGAGGGACCTCTGAGCTGGGGACGGCCCTGCTGCGGTGGCTGAGGGCTGTCCATGCCCAGAGGGGGCCGCTTGCTTCGGGCTAAGGCCTGGCAGCGCCCGCTGGGCCTGGACGCCGTGGACAGGCAGGGCCACGGGGTGGAGGTGGGGGTGGGGTGAGCACTGTGACTGAGGGTTCCCACGCAGCCCCGGGCCGGCCGGCAGGGACTGGGCACCCCTGAAACTAGCTGGTCTCTTCCGGTCCAGTGACCGCGGGCCACCCACCAGAGCGCTCTCGGGGACAGCGTGAGGAGCAGAAGCATGTGGCACAGAAGACGCACGTCCCCAAGCCGGAGGAGGTGAGTGTGAAGACACGGGACACGGGACACGCGTCTGCCCGTCTCCCAGCAGAGCGCGGAGAAGCCAGCACACGCACCCACACCCCCCGGCGGCCGGTCCAGGCCCGCGTGCCCCCGACGGTGTGGACCGGGGCCGTGCGGGTGGCGGGGGGATGCGGGGCGGCTCAGGACTGGCGCTGGGACGGGCGGCCTAGGAGCCCTCCCCCATCTGGAGCAGCGAGTTGATGGCGGCGTCCCTGCTGCCCCGCTGGGCCTCCAGCACCGAGCGGACCACCTCGCGGTCCATGTTGGGGAACATGTCCTGGATGGCTCTCAGGTCCTCCTCACTGCAGCGGGGCGGGGCGCTCACGGCGGCCGGCGGCAGGGCCACGGGCACCACGCCGGGGCTGCACACGGCGGGCATTCCTGCAAGCACGAGAGCGAGCTCAGGGCGGCACGCACGGCCACCCCAGGTCCCCCCGCGCTGGGCCACGCTGGGGCGGCCACCCCAGGTCACGGGGGAGGCGATCCCCTCGGCACTGGGGGCAGAAGGGAGACCTCGCCCGTGGGGACGCCACATTCAGGACCACGTGGCGCCCGAGGACCCCGCCTCCTCTCTCGGGCGGAGTCTCAGGACAGGTGTCCGCCTGGGCCGTCTCTGACGCAAGTGCCCCTGGCCGCAGTGACCTTCCGTGGCCTGACACACCACACCGTGGCGAAGGGGGCTGCCAGCACGCCAGGCAGGCACCTGCGGCCGAGGGTCCCTCAACAGGGCAGCGAGCTGGGGCCCCGGCAGCCCCACGGACACCCGCAGACCCTCTCCTTCTGGTGGGGACCGGCCGCAGCGGGACGGGGAGAGAGGACGATGGCCACATGACAGGTCACGTGGTGAGACAGCGGTCGGCGATCGCCCGCCCAGCCAGGGGGAGGCAGCACGCACCTGGGATGGGCACGTAGCCGACGCCCTGCTGGTACACGGTGGGCATCAGGACCACAGGCTGAGGCGGCATCATCATGGCAGCCGGCAGCGACTGAAACACGGAGACAGGTGACCGCGGGTCACAGGACGCGCCGCACAAAACCTCCTCACACCGTCTCAGCGGAGCCGTCCCGGGAGGGACAGCACCCGCCGCCTCCAAACGCCCGCCCGCCCCGGCACCTGGCACGGCCCTGTGGGAGGCCCGCGGGGTGACGGCGAACGGCTGCACTGAGGCCAGCGACGGCCTCGCGCCTGCGTGAAGCTGCGCGTCAGGCACGCGGGGGGGGGGGGACGTTCACAGTGGGGACGCCCTGACGCTGGCACCTGCTCTAAGCAGCCCGGCGTCACGAGGAGGGACGGGCGCGAGCAGACCAGCAAAAAGGTGGCGGCTGCTAGGCCAGGGGCCCTCCCGTGGGCCCTGCGCTTGTCCCTCCACCGTCACCCAGGCCGGGGATTTCCTAGAGGAGCGTCACCAGGGTCCTACCACCGCCCCGCTGACAGAGAGACGGCAGGAAGGCAGGGTCCTAGGCCCCCTGACCCGGTGCCCGCGTGGCCGCCTCCCCCAGGACGGCGGGTGCCCGGTGCCCGGCTCACCGAGTAGGACAGGACGAGGTTGATCATGCCCTCCTTGTCGTCGCCCTGGCGCCCGCTCAGGCAGTACCACTTGTCCTCCACCTCGCCACGCTTCAGCGCCTCAGAGATGGTGACGTGCGTCCAGGCGATGCGGTCATCCATGGAGAAGGCCCGCTGGGCGGACGAGACGGGGAGCCGGCGCTGAGGACGTGGAGGGCCCCCCGCCCCCGCCGCCCCGCGGGCCCCGTCTGACAGCCTCTGGGGCCCCAAGGAGAAGGGCGGCCGCCCCCTGCTCCCACGCCCCCCAGAGGGGAAGAGGGGTCGGAGGAGGAAACTGCGAGAGGCCCAGGGGACCGAGGGGCCCCCTCCCGGCCCTGCTGCCCACCCGGCCTGCCTCGGGGGGGACGGGGTGCTCCCACACAGGTGCCCAGGGGCCGGCTCCGCTGCATCCATCCGACACTCCCCAGGGACGCGTGGGTGGCCTATCTGCAGCCAGTACCACCGAGAACCCGAGTCCCACCCAGCCATGGGCACGACCCACTCTGCCTGCAACCTAGTGACCACCAGCCAGCTGCCACGGTGTACTAGGGCCACGTCACCACCGTGGCCGGTGCCCGCTGTGAGCCGTCCCTGGTGATGGCATTTCTCAACGTAGTGAAAGGACCCGCCCAGGACACTGTCCCCTCTTGCTGGGGAAGGCAGGACACTCTCACCGGCCGAGCCAGGGGCTCCTGGCAGCCTGCATAGCCAGGACGCGCGTCCGCCCACTGACCTCGTCGAAGATCTCCAGGTAGAAGGAGTCCACGCCCGGCGGCACGGTGCAGTGGATAACCTTGTTCCAGCGAGGGTTCTTGGCACCATTGTGGGCCGTGGGCGTCTCGTACACGGCGTAGCCCAGCCGCAGCCGGCAGTACGGGTCCATGCGGGTCATGCCGTAATTCTTTGCCAACTTGGCCTGAAACGGAGCCAGCGTGGGCAAACGGGCAGCCACCGTCACAGGGGCCGCAGGCGCACCGGTCCCCACCCCGACGACGTGTCCCTCCCAGTGTTTTCCGGGTCTGCCGGCCACTCGAATCATGGACCGCGGCTCTGCCTGTGAGTCAGCGGCTCCCGCCCCCCGGGGGCTTACGGGAAGTTGTGGTGACACAGCCCTCTCCCTCCTGACAGGGTGTGTGGTTCTGGGCCGGCACGTCGGGGCGGGGAGGCTCCAGGCCGAGACAGAGCCGCCCGCCTGGCCTCTCTGCCCACCGCCCACCCCGGCTGCCCTGAGGGTCAGGAGAGGCGGCGTGCGTGAGGGGACCGTGCCCAGCACGGAGCGGGCACCCGCGGGTGCTCATTACCGAGGTTCTAAGTGTCCTGGCAGCACCCTGGGTAACCACGGACACCGGGCCCCGGGCCCACCCACCTGCACCACGGTGATGTTGAGCCGGCCCACCGTGCCCACTGCCCCTCCGTACTGCAGCTGCTGGGCCGCCTGCGCGTCCAGCTGGATCTGCTGCTGCTGCTGCGTGGGCGCGATGCGGAGGAAGTCCTGCGGGAGCTCGCCGATGTACACCTGGGCAGGAGAGGCCGGCAGGCGTGTCAGGGTCCCGGCCTGGGCCCTCCCCACCAGGCCACCGCTCTGGGGCGCGCGTCCCGTGTCCCTGCGGACAGGCGACCACGCACTGCTGCCCGGAAGGCGGGTCCACGCTCCACAGGGGCTCGCTGCACGGTCTCTTGGGTCGTGCTGGGTGTCACACACGCTGTCCACGTGTCCACGACCCGTTCTCGCTGGGGCCGCTACGGCTATGAGCGCGGCTGGTCATCTGCGAGCCGCGGGCTCCAACGGGGGAACGAGACGGGGCGGAGCCTGGATCTGAGGTGTCGGGGAACCCCTGCGTCCGGAGACAGTGCAAATACGCCCGTTTCCGGCACACGGAGTACACCCCACAGGACGGGGGGAGCACGCAGGCTGACGACCAGCCGCGGAGACCCGGCCGCCGCTTCTCACGGAAGCCTCTGTCCACGGGCTCCGGCTGGACGGCACGAGGGGCGTGCCGGGAGGGTGGACCTGGGGAGAGGCCCGGATGGCGCGTGGGCTGGTCTTCCGAGGAGCCTGGGCGAGAGCCAGCGGGGACTCGTGGCGGCCGCCCCGGAAAAGGCAGTGGGGTGGCAGGAGCAAAGGACAGCTGGCTGCACCCCCAACCCAGGGCGCACACGCTCCGCAGCTGAACCAGGGCGGGCGAGCAGGGGGCCGGGGACCCTGCTGGCGTTCAGGGACCATGACCGCTGCGCCTGTGCCGTGTCCCGGGCAGGGGTACAGTAAGAAGTGCCCACACAGACCAACGGCTGGCAAAGCCTGCCAGGCCGGCAACTCCCCATGAGGGGCGTCGTGGGACCCCGTGGCGGGAGGCTCAGCTGCTGCTGGACGGAATGGAGCCCCCGGGACAGAGCCCGGAGCTGCCTGCCTGCAGTGGCCCCAGTCCTCATCGGCTGCCCTAGGGGCATCACTAAGGGACTGCCAGCCCAGGGCCCTAAAGGACGGCTGTTGGGGAAATGCCAAGCGGAAACCCAGGGTCACAGTCTCAGCTTTGGCAACTGCGCTTGCTGCCCGTGGCTACCGGGGCTCTCACCCAAGACGGCCAGACGCCTGCTGGGCCCGAGCGGGCTCCGTGGCTCCAGGATGGACAGAGTGGCCAGTGCCGAGAGAACAGGAGCCCGGCCCAAGGACTGGCCCCAGACACCCACCTCTGCACCCAATCAACGGGCCTGGGGCTCCAGCCCTCTTCCCTGGAGAGCGAGAGCACGCGGACCCCTGCGATGGGGACAGTGTTAGAGGCGGCACAGCGAGGACACCGCACACCCTCTCCTCTCCACGCCCGGAGCACCCCACCAGGCTGGCCTGGCTCCAGCACTCATTAAGGCCCTCTGAGCAGCAGCAGGTGCCCAGGGGCCAGGGGTTGCCAGGAGATGTGGGCGCTACCCCAGGTGTGTGGCATGTCCCCAGCAGGTCCCAGAGAGTGGCCCGAAAAGAAGGGCCACCTGCGGTGTCACCCTACAGGAGGGCTGAGATGCCCGGGAGGGGGTGTCACAGCTTCAAGATGGATGCGCAACCCCCAGGCCCTGAGGGGGCAGAGAAACGCGACAGGGAAGGAGACTCGTCACTTGCGTGCCGCCCCAGCTACCACGGGACAAGGACGCCCTCGTCAACCAGCCACGGACCCCACACAGGCTTCGCTGCAGGCGCCATCACTGCTGTGTGCTGGTCATGAGCGCACCGTCTTGCAGAAACACACTCCTGTCAGCCAAGTTCACGGGACGGGTGTGCACGGACCGAAAGCTCACTCGTTCTGAGCCACCACTTGCCACGTACTGTGGCTCGAGCACCCAGCAGGGAGCAGGGGGCTCCCCTGGGGACAGCAGACACGGACATGCCCAACAGTGCTGAGAGCACAGACGTGGGGGCTTCCCTCCTTGTTTCTGCCTCCTGTGCGTCCCCGACACCAGAACAGGGGGCACCCAGGGCTGCCCTCCCCTGGGTTTCCCTTCTTCATGGGGAACGGACACTGTACCAGAAAGTGTCACAGCCTGGTGTCGTGAGGGGTTAAGTACAGAACCGAGCGTGTGAAATGAGGGTTCTCACACGCACGGACGCGCCAACAGAAGGAGGAAGGGGAAGTGGAGGTGCCGGCCAACACACCTCAGCCAGGTGGTCAGAGCCAGCAGGCGCCAGCAGGGAGCCGTCAGGCAGACAACAGGTCCCCAGGCGACAGGACGAGGACACCACGCCCACGGCTGTCTTCCCAACTGAAGGGTGGTCTACAAAGTCCCTGACCTGCAGTCCTCAAACTGTCCAGAACATGAGGAAAGTCTGAGAGACGGCCCCAGAGCACAGGTGACACAGGATACAGGACGGCCACGGGGGTCCCGGCGTAACTGCGGGGCAGTAAGGGGCAGTACATCTCAACAAAACCTGGAGTCAGCAATCACGTGCCACAGTCAGCTGTGACAGACGCACCATGGCGACGAGACACTGACGATGGGAGACCAGGTTAGCTGATGGCACCCCTTTGCACTACATCTGCGGTGATTCCAAACTTTAAAGTTCATTAGAAAAATGTTAATTCGACCTAAAAACAGAGGAAACAGAGGAGACGGTGCTTCGGTCCCCATGAAGCAAACGAGGGGTTACACAACCAGCAAGCTGGGGCCGCAGAGGACAAGCTACTGCCACTCCCGGAAGTTTTCCCAATTCAGAGCGACTCAGAGTGACGCGTCCAAAGGGGGTGGGGACTCGGCCAGCCCAGAAAGCCCTGCTGCTGAGAAATCGGTTAATGTGTCACACGTGACAGGTACGCCCAGGTGCCAACACTGACCAGACTGGAAATGTCATCAATAAACGTGAATTCTTAATATTAAAAATTCAGCACTAATCCTAAAATTTATTTTTGCTGTATTCCGACGGTCACATCAAAATATGTGCAGTGTTTACTGGCGCAACGACTTGGGGACAGAGAGGACAACTAATCTGGGTAACAGATGAATGACGTGGCCTGCATGTACCACCTGAGGGCACTGAGTTCAGTACAATAAACGGTCTAAATCCCTGTGTCAAGACCCAACAAGTCCAGCTCCAAGTTCAGGAGTCACCCACGGACACCGTCACACGGGACGCTGGCTGCCTCCCTGCTGCACTGGGAGGACAATTCGGGTGGTGGAAACACTCGTGCACAGGGCCTGAGGACGGGAGCCGGTCTGGCAGGTGAGGGACAGCAGGGAGGTGGCTGGGGCAGAGTGAAGGGAAAGCAGCAGGTCAGAGAGGAAGGACTGGTGTTGAGGCTTTGGTTCAGAGAGGGGAGGAGCAGGACAGGTGAGGGCCCAGGGCAGGGGCGGGGCGGGGCACGCTGTGCTGTGTGCCTCCTGTCTGCGCCCGAGCCCGAGCCCGACGCAGGGTGTCACAGCAGGGGGACCAGTCAGGCGAGTATGGCAGCACGTGGGTGGGGCAGAGGCTGCTCCGCTCTGGGGCACAGGCGGCAGGACTTCTGAGGGTCGTGAACAGGCCAGGTCGTCCCCAGGTCTTGGCCTGAGCAATGTAAAGGATGGAGCTGTCACGAAATGGGGGGCGGGGAGAGCACACACGGTGGAGGGGTCTGAGGGAAGGAAGGGGTTGCTCTGGAACATTCTAGGAAATGACAGAAGCGAAAGAACAAGGAAGGAGGTATGGGAGGAGACGGGGTCACTGTGTGTGTAGGGAGGGACAGCTGGGGCCGAGACCCCCGAGGGAGTTAGGACAGAGATGAGGAGGAGGAGCCCATGAAGACAGTGACTGGGCCGGGAGGCTGGCCGATCTCAGGGCCCCAGAGCTCACCTGGGGGGGCTTCCCAACACCGAGGACAAGCTGCTGCCTGTCCCCTGCAGGAGCACCCTCCTGCCACCTGCAGGCACCTCCCTCGGGCCCTCAAAGCACAGGCGCCTCCTGGCCCCTAGGTCCCTGGTGGTGCTCAGCCAGCCACCTCTCCTGGGGCCCAGCGGCTGCACAAACAAGTGTCCCCCAGCTCCCATCGTGCAGCTGGTGCCGAGGCTAAAAGACATGGTGGGACGCATGCGGACAGGTACCCAGTGCACCCCAGCCGGAAGGAGGCCGGCCACGAGCAGCAGCCATGCTTTCGGGAATGAACAACGACCCACAGGGCCCGGCAGCTCAGAGGGGCAGGCTCTGCCCGCCGGCCGGGCCTGCGGCAAGCACGGGTGTGCATGGCCAGTGGTCTAGCGTGACCAAGGTTTGCACGGGAGGACACTGCAGCACAGAGAGGCTAAGCAACAGGCCCAGAGTTGGAGGTGCCATGCAAATCATTCACACCGAGACCTCCCAGACGGGTGTGACAGATGCCGACACCGCAGCGGGGACTGAAGAGGGACTTCAGGAGACAGGACCGTGGGCCCCTGCCTGCTCCACAGCATGGGGCGCCGGAGCCTGGTGGCAGAGCAAGACCTCGGCGCTGCGGGAAGCTAACCATCCACCCAGAACTCCGCACACAGCAACACACCGCCCAGGAGCCTGTGCTGACAACGTGCGCACAGAGCTGAGGGTCCGCCCCAGTCCTCGGGGGGGGGGGGGGGGGAGCAGGGAGCCCACATGCAAGGCCCCAGACGCAAGGACAGCAGGAGCAGCAAGTGCACGTGTGCCCCCAGACCCGGAACAGCCTTCCGGAACAGCCTCTCGGAGCCACAGGGCCGGGTCGGGCAGGACCCACGTGCACGCCGGCCAGCACGCAGCGGGGACGGGCGCCTGCAGCAGCTCGTCGACACGTCTGCATGGTCACGCGCGGCTCTGTCCCCATGAAGGCAACAGGACACAATGACGACCGCTCGCATGTTCCAAAGCGGCAGAGGACTGCAGGCTGAAAACCGCATCGATTCAACTCCAAAGGGGGCAAGGAGAGCAAAAGCGGGAAGAACCAGGACAAATAAAAGCACAAAATGCTCTGAAAAGCGCGTGCGTGAGGGCACAGCACAGTCTCCCCGGGGCCCCGACAGCCTGGGCCTCGGCGGGACCTGCCCGCACGGCCACGAAGCAGGCCAGCCGGGAAAGCGGAGGCTGCTCCCACGGGCCCTGAGAGCGAGCTGTCCCCGGAGCCAACGGGCGCCGCCCCGAGCTCTAACGGGGAAGGCAGCACCCCCGCCCCACAGGTACTCCTCGTAGGTGCCCGTGCCGTCGGTGCTGGCTGGTAGCCTGTGGACTGGACAGGAACACTGGGTAGAAGATGGGCGGTCACTTACAAAATGTTAACCCGTTAGAAGTCAGACACACAGCACCGGGTTGGGGCCCCGCAGTGCTACTCAGGGAGACGCCAGCCGACCCCGAGGATGAACTTCAGCAAGACCACCAGGGGCGGACGGCCGTGAGGCCGGCTTAGCTCGCACACTGCACTTGTTCTCACGCCCACCTCGCCCAGCCCCCAGCCCCGGCCCACCCCACCACCTTCCTCACCCCATCCCCAAGGACCCTGCCTGCCACTCCTCTATTGTGGGAGCAGGAGTGGGAGGAGACGGTCAGACCGGCCTGAGGGTGCAGGAGCGAGTCTAGGCAGGGACGGGCCGCAGGGCACAGGGTCACCCAGGACTGCTGCCCAGCCAGGACCTGGCAGGGAGCACTGCTGAGCGCTGCCCTACCAGCACCAGCTTCCTGGTGCTCACCCATCTACCCCCCAGCACCCACACATGGGGGACCAGGGCCCGGCCGGTATGGAGCCAATGCAGCCCGGCTGCCGGGGGACGGGGGTGGCTTCCCCCAGGCCGAAGTGCAGGCAGAGAGGTCCTCACAAGTACCGGTGAGCCGAGGGGAAAGGGGCTCGGGGGGCAAGGCAGGAACAATGGAGGGTGTGCGGCAGGCAGAAGTGTTGCTAAAAAAATTTACGCGTAGTGACCACACAAAACTCAAGGGCCAAACCCATGTGCCACCCACAGGCCCTCCCGTCTGCAACAGTGCCCGGGCCACGCCTGTCCCTCTGTCTCATGCTGGCACAGGCACTGCACCTAGGACCCTCCCCGGCCTTCCTGCAGCCCATCTACCGGCCTCGTCCAGCAACTCCTGCTGGGCCCTGTCTCAGGTTTCTCCAGGGGCCTCACCCACCAGACCCCAGCCCAGGATAGGCCACCTTTGACAACCAAGCCTGAAGTTAAGACCCACAGAGCCGACAGCGACCAGCCCCGCCTGGGTCACCTGTGGGGCTACACGCAGTTTCCCGTGCCACATGGAGAGGCCCCAAGTGTGGCCATCACAATTTGGCTGAGTAAGTCACATGGACTCCAGGGGCATCAAGACCCTGGCCCAAGGACTCCTCCCTGGAGCCCCCCAGCAGCCCTGGCCCAGACCTAAAGTTACTACTGCACGTCTACAGGTCAGGGAGGGCACTCCCCCAAACTCACGCTGCCCACATGTGCTGCACACCCACACACACACATACAAGGTCACTCGGCTGTGACACAGAGCAGGCCGGGAAGCACGTGGTGGGGGCAGCACGGCTGCTCACGCGGGGCCCCTCTGACGCTCCCCCTGCTTGCTGTGGAGCGTCCATCACTTCAGCATTACGCTGTCACAGAGCTCAGTGTCCCTCAGCAACAGGGCCAGCTGCCCTTTACCGGGGGCTGACCTCCAGCCGGACACTGAGCCCGGCCCCATCCGTGTTCACACACACTAAGTCGTCGCCAGTGGGGTTCGCACCAGGTGGGTAAGGGCACATGACAGGCCGGGAGTGGGGCCTTCCTGCCTGACCCCTACACCCACGTTCCCCAGGGGGCACCCGAAGAAGAGGGCGGTAGTGTGAGGCTCCCTTGCTCCCTGACCAGCCCGCTGTGCAGACAGAAGTGGCTGGCAGTCAGCCTGCTGACATCCCCTGCAGAGCGAAGATGGACAGAGGGGAGCCGTCAAAGCAGAGGGAATCCAGAAGCGTCCCTGCTGACTCTGGACCGGTTCCATACACAAACCTGGCGTGTGTCAGGCCCAACTCAAAGCCCCGAGGAAGCACCTGTGCCCAAACGGGGCCTCCTCCAAAACCTGCGTCTCCTCCTCCAACCCGGGGACGGCACTGTACGCAAAGGACTCTTGTCCAGTGGGAAAAACTCTAACGTCAGTCCTCAGTGTGGGGGCTGGGGGCTCTGCGTTCAGGAGGACGAGGGAGCTCCTGAGAACCTTCCCTACTTAAAGGAAACGTTCTCCTACTGCACAATCTCGGCTGCTGTGGACAAACGTCCCTGCCCCGCAGCCCTGACCTGCTGGGTGGCCTCCTGGGCGCGGGGACACAGAGACCCCCCAGGAGCCCTCAGGGAGCGGCCGGGTGGGAAGGGCCCGGCGGGGCTCCCGGCTCCTCCCTCTCATTTGCAAATGAAGGAACTGTGGGTGTGACAAGTGGGCACTTAGGGACGCAGCGGGCCTGGGAGCCTCGCTCTGCCCCTGGGAAGGCAGGGGAAGCGAGGGCGGAGTCTGGGGCTCAGGGGCCTCCTTCACGGGGGACAGCAGAGGCCCGCCTCCGCCATCTGGGGGACCGGCCCGGGGGAGGGTCCGCCTGCACCCGGGGACCCACCCGTGGCGCAGGAACCTTCTCCATCCGGGGACCCGCCAAGGGAGAGGGGGGCCTCTTCCTTTGGGGGAGCCAGCTAGGAGTTTGGGATCCTGCTCTATCGGGGAGCCCTCTGGGGCGCAGGAGACGCCTCCTTCCGGGGGACCGACCGCGGCGAGGGCTCCTCCGCCCGGGGCGCCCTCAAGGCGTGGGGAAGGGGAATTCCCGGGACGGGGGCCTCCTCCAGGGGACCGAGGGCCTCCTCCAGGGGACCGGGGCCCTCTATCGGGGGCCGCCCCCGCCGCGCTCGCCCGCCCTGCCGACCCGGAGCCCGTCAGCGGGCCTCCCGGGACCCCCGGGGGCCATGGGCCCGCACCGCCGCCCGCCCGGAGCCTTACCGGCCCTCGCTGCGTGCTGACGGTGGTCGCCATGGTGCTGCGCCGGCCCGCGCCTCGCCCAACGAGCGCTGCCGTGCCGGCGACCCTCCGCGGGAGCTGCGACGCCGACGGCTGTCCCCCCGCGAGGCCGCCGCCGCCACAGTCAGCTGACGGCCACCCCGCCTTGCGTCGCCCAGCGCACAGGCGCCGCGTGGCCCCGCCCTTCCGGCGCCGCGTGGCTCCGCCCCTTCCGGCGCCGCGCGGGGGCGCCTGCGCAGTGGCTCCAGCGGCGCGGTCTTCCAAGCTGGGCCCCCGAGACGGCGGTGCGCACGCTGGGCGGCCGACCCACGCGCGGCGCGGACTGTGGGGACCGCCTGCGCGCGGCGCCAGGCCAGCGCCCGGGACTGCGGCAGAAGCGGCGGCGCCCGTCCCGCCCTGGGCCTGCGGCGGGGCCGGGACAGTGCAGCCGCAGCACCGGCTCCGAGCGGCCCGTTCCAACGGGACACCGACCCGCTTCTTGGGGGCGAGTCGCGCGGCCGCCGCGTGGGCGGAGGACGGAGCAGGGACCTCCCGCCGCTGCCCCACCCAGGGAGCCGGGGACCGGGACCCTTCCGGGGCGGACGGCCGCTGTCCAGCAGGGCCCAGTGCGGACGCCCCTGACCGCGCGGGGCTCGGGGGCGCGTCCACCCCTTGTGCGAGCAGGCGCTGCATTCAGGAAACTGCCCCTTCTCTTCCCGGAAGCGAAGCCATGGTGTTGGCTTCTGCGGGCCTGGGGCAGCGATCCCTGTTACCTACCGGGGGACCCAAAAACCGCGGAACTTACTTATAAAAAGTCGTGTGTCTATTCTTAAACTCGGTCACCTTCAAAGGACTCTCCTGCAGGTGCCACACACCTTTCGAGATGCTTTTCCCACGGCTCAACACAGTTTTTGAACTCGCAGATTTTGCCGCCTTTTAGTGTTTCGACCTATTTTTTTGTTTGTTTGTTCACCTCTTCCACGTTGGCAAAAACGTTTCCCTTTGAGAACTTTTTTCATCCGGGGACACAGTCACTCGGGGTGAGATGAGGTGAGCAGGGAGGGTGGGGCGGGGGCTCACGCTGTTTTTGGTCAACAGCTGCTGAACACAGCACGGTGTGGCAGGGGCGCTGTCACGCCACGCCTTGTTCGTGTCCATCACCCGTCATGAAATGGGCAAACACGTTGAGTCTCCAGAACAAATTCACTGAAGCCACATGCAGCCTCTCACAACCAAGCCAGCTTACCTAGCAGGGGAAGCCTGTACGACAAGCGGCCCGCCCTCCAGAAGATCATTCTGGGTTTTTTGAGGGGCAGTGCCCCCTCATAACAATCGTCCTCAGACAGAAGGTAGCCTCACCTAGAAGTTGTCGGGAAGGAGGGCCCGCCGGCTCAGAGGGGTGGCCTGAGTCTGGGGCCAGTGACCACAGGCTCCCCACTCAGCAGCCAGGGCCCCACCAAGGGCCACTGGTTACGGGTGACAGAGCACTGAGCTGGCCCAGGGGCAGCACCAGTGTCTCAAGCAGGAAACTCTGCACCTGGGAATCACCCAGCAGAGAAGGCAGGTACTGATCCCCGCCATGGAGGGACAGTGCTCTCACAGGTGGCTAAGCCTCCTGAAAGTGTGTGGGGCGGGGTGGGGGTGGGGGGCTGGTGGATTGAGGGGCCAGAGAAGAAAACAGGGCATTGGGCCCTCACCTCAGGCCCTTGATTTACCCCAAAACCCTCGGGAAGGAGGAGCACTTACATCTAATGTTATCAAAAGTGAGAGTCAAGCTGAAGAGGAGGTGAGTGTGGGCCTCAGGGACATGAGGACTCGGTGCAGGAGAAGCAAGCACTGGTCACTCGCTTGTCTTCATGGGTCAGCTCAGCCTCACTGAAGCAGGAATTGGGGTGCTGTGTACCAACAGCACTCTGCAAGGAGACGTTATCAACAGAACGCGACTTCTGCCCTTTCTGTGTCGCCAGTGACGCCCAAGGTGACAACCGTGGTTTCCTCCTCTCACCACTCACGTCGTGTCCCCCAGCGGTGATGCCCCAGAGCTGCTGGAGGGAAGGGGACACTTTCTGACTTTCTGTCAGGCAAGTGGGAGGGGCCCACCTCCGGCTGGGCCCGCCGCTCCCCTGTTGAACAGAAGCAGTGTCACAGACCCTCAGGTCAGAGCAGACAAGGCCACTGTGACCACAGTGCATCAGCACCAAGCTATGACAGCTCCCTCACCACGTGTGAACACAGAAAACATGACACTTTCCATGCCAAATGACAGACATCTCCCTTCCTGGCTGGGACGACTGGTGCCAGCTGGAGCCTCTGCCTAGCCCCCGCCTGCTCCTAGAGGAGCGTTAGCCCAATGATAGGATGACCCGAGCCCTTTCCGGTGCCGTCCGACGCGGTCGCCCTGTGCTTGCCCGCGGTGCGTGCACGTCTTCGCTGCCACAGGACACGGTCCCACCCTGCTGAGTTGCAGGTGTGTTCCTGCTGGCCCGACAGGAGGCCACGGGCGCCCCCAAGGCTGGAAGTGTCTTTTCCCTCTGTGTCCACTGGCCAGAGCCTCCCGAAGTGAACGCCCCCCTGCGCCCTCTGTGTGGTCACCATTTTGCCAAAGCAGCTATGTGTCTCAGCCACTTGACCTCCAATCTCTTTGCCCTCCACATGCCACATGCCAGGCCACCACTGGAGATCGTTCGGGGGCCTGGGATGGCACTGCATGACACAGACCCCCAGGGCTCAGCTTCCCCGCGCCGGGGCAAGGATTTTACCCACAAGCTCATCAAATGTATGAGCAACCCAATTCCAGAGTTCTATTTGGAGAGGCCGTTTTCTGGGGACACTTCTGGTGGCAATTACTGTATCAGTCAGGGTCCCAGCAAGGAACAGATGGCACGCTCCGAAAGATAATTGCAGGAATTTTAATAAATGGCCTGTTTATAAGGGAAGGGCAGAGTGGCATGAACGCGCGAGACTACAGAGGCACCGAGGGTATCGGAGCTCCGTGGAGCCAGTGCCACCCACTCTTAAAGGGACAGGGAGGCGGCAGCAGTGAGAGGGAGAGGCTCCCTGGGCAGAAGCCTGGCCTCCGCAGCGGGATGAGGCCACCGCCGAGCCACGGCCCGCAGGGCGCGCTGGGGGGAAGCCCTTTGACCCCGGTCATGGCCCCGCTGACCTGCGGTGCCTCCCGGGGACGCAGGGGGTGGGGTGGGCTGTCCTGGACGTCAACTCCTCGGGGCACAGAGGCAGGGAAAGCTGGAGCGCGGGCCTGGGGGGGCACCTGGGGACACGCCCGGCAGTAACCAGAGGGTCCAGGTCTGTAAAGTCCCACGGAAGGACCCGCCGAAGGGCGGAAGGGACTCGGAGCGTTCAAGAGTGAGCCCACGTGTTGGGGGGCATCGGAGGAGGGAGAACCTGGCCGTGTCCCGGGCTGGGGAGGCCTCCGTGTCACAAACCGGTCCGTTCTCCCCCAGGACGTTCTCGTGAAGCGATTTTAAGGAAATGTAACAGGCTGGTCCTGAGGTGACCAGGACAGACGAGGGCTGAGGAGCACCCCTCAGGTTCCGGAAGGCGGGGGAGCAGGAGACCGAAGGGGACTGTCCTGGGAGGGGTACAAGTGTGTCCCGTGTGAAACTTGTGACGGGGGCTGTGACGCGGATGGGTGCACCCCTGAGGACACTCACTCGGCCTTCCCGACAGGCCAGGACGACCTCGCTGCCTTCAATCCCTGGGTGCTGGGGACGCAGCAGGAGGCAGGGGGCCCAGCCCTGCCCCCGGGGCTGAGCACGTGTGTGAGTGCGGACACGCCGCTGTGCGGGGACAGCGAAAGGCCAACGGCAGAGAAAGGGAGATTTTACGTTGATTTTACGGTTTTGCACACACGGGGCACCATCGGGCAGTCCGACGCTGACCTGGACACGCACAAGGGGGGCCCTCTGGGGCTCTGACAGAGCCAGCGTCACAGCGAGGAACGGCGACAGTTTCTGGAGGGACTGACAGCAGCTACCAAGGACAGATGCACTTACTCACCCCCACATATTTTGGGGTGCCTCCCGGGAGCCAGGCTGCGGTGTGGGAACTGGTGTTACAGCTGGGGACACACGGACAGGGACCCCTACCCTCGGGGTACAGACTCTGACGGGACTCATGAGGGGCACAAAGCCAGAGTGATGACCAGGATGTGGTGGCCGGACACACGCCAGTGACACCGGGGAGACCCATGGAGCAGGTCCCGGACATCTCCAAGGAAGGAGCTGTCCCCGCCCGGGGTCAGAGCCCGGCTCA
>PVJL010010190.1:0-25231 GCA_004026885.1 Lyroderma lyra | reverse complement strand
ACACTCACACACACGCACGGTCTTACACACTCACAGTCTTACACACTCACACACACGGTCTCACACTTACACACTCATGGTCTTAAACACACACACACGGTCTTACACACACACACACAGTCTTACACACCATCGCCACCCCCATTCCCAGAACCTTCCATCACCCCAAATAGAGACCCTCTCCTGTATATGGACTTTCTATTGGTGAAGTTTCTATTAGTGCACTAGGCACCCCAAAATATGTGGGGGTAAGTGCATCTGTCTGTGGTAGCTGCTGTCCGTCCCTCCACTGTCATTGGCAGCTTAAACCACGGACACTTCCTGTCCCCGGAGGCCGGGACCCCGGTGTGGGCAGGGCTGGCTCCGAGGCCTCTCTCCTGGGTGTGCAGACGGCCGTGTCCTCCCCGTGTCCCCACATGGCCGTCCTCCTGTGGGTGTCTATGTCCTGATCCCCTCTTCTTGTGAGGACCCCAGTCCCAGTGGATTGGGACCCACCCCAGTGACCCCCTTTCACCTTGCTTACGTCTGTAAAGACCCCGTCTGCACCTACGCTGACTCTGAGGTCCTGGGGTCAGGACTCCACCACGTGAACTGCAGGGACAGTCCAGCCACGCCCCTGGCTCTCTGGGATTTTCCGTGTGCCCAGGTACATCTGGGTAACGATGGCACCCGGCCAGGCCCCCGGTGGTGCGCACGGCGTGTCCGCAGGCACCCGGCCTCACCGGGACGACAGGTGAAGGAGCTTCCCCCCGAGTCCCAGTGCGTTCTGAAACCACGAAGGAATCTCGGACTTCAGCAAAGATTTCCTCCGTGTCTGCTGAGGTGAGCACGGGCTTTTCCTCCTCCAGGAGGCACGGCGGCACGGCGGCGAACGTCTCGGGGCGCCTGCTCAGGACGGGCTGTCTTTCGTAAACTGGGGGTGCTCTGGTCCCCTTTGGAAGTCGGGGTGCACATTACAGTGACTGCTGTCTTGTAATCACTCTCGGCCTGGTGGCAATGGTGACATGTGGACATGTGGTCACCGCCTGCATGTCCCTCCTCTGGGTCTGGCTGGGCAGCCACAGCCCTGTTGCCTTCACACAAAAAGCCATCGAAGGACCCTCTGGAGAAGGGTTGTGAGTCCCTTCCGTCGTCTGAGCCCCACTTAGCAGTGAGCGGTGAGCTCGTCCCCGCGCGGCCTCAGAAGTCACAGAACCAGAGCCCCCGGCGATGACAGTGGGCCGCTGCTTTGAGAAACAGGGCACAGAGAGTGGGTGGGGGAAGGGACAAGTGGGCTTGGGCAGGTGGAAGGGCACAGAGTGACCAGCCTCAGCAGAGGTCACTTCTTCCAAAGTGAATTTCTAAACTCAGTGCAACTCCAATCAAGACACGAAGACCCCCTTCACCGAGTCAGACGGGTTGGTCACAATGTTCTTACAGAAAAGCAACCACGTAGCGAGAGCAAAAGTATCCCCAGCCCGTGTGCCACTCAGAGGGCCGTGGTCTGCACCACGGGCAGGAGAGAACAGTCCTTCCATCACAGGGTTCATTAAACGGGGGTGTAAGTGCTGAGGAGAGTGCTGGTGTGTGGCTATGCTCAGCAGGTCAGGGGGACCGGGTTTGTCATGGTACTAATGGGTGTCGCCATCTTCCAAGGGGACGTGTCCAGCAGCGACCTCTCCCCCGGGTTCACTCGCCCCCATCCCTGTGAATGGAAGCCCCCCCCCCCCGCCCCCAGCTGTTCAGGCACAAAGAAGCCTGAGACTCGTCTGTGGCTTTTCCGTCACACTCACCCCCACTGTCCGCCCGTGGCGGGTCCAGCAGGACGGCACCGTGATCCGAGTGAGGTCCTCCTTTAGAATACGAGGCCGTGCCTGCAGGGGCCGCGCCAGTGCTCGGCCGTGAGCCGCGCAGTTTGCAGGTCTTCCTGGGGCAGGTGGCGGGGACGCGCCCGGAAGCCCGGAGAGCGCCTCTGTGCACCCGCCCCGTGGGGCCTCAGGACCCCGGTGTGAGCGGAGGGCGGCTCAAAAAGCCCCCACCCCTTCCTATTAGAATTTAAATGAGGGGCCTTCTGTTTGATGGATGGTTTGTGGCTGTCCCTGGACCCAGAGCACAAAGGCCCGGAGTCCCTGCGGCCCCACCTGCTCCATCTGGCCTGACAGGGAGACAGGCTGCCCGCGGGCCCAGAGTCCCAGCTGCTGCCTTTGTCTCCCCTCGGAGGCCAGGCTGGGGGCCCCGCCCAGGAGGCCCCCGGGCAGCTGGGGTCTGACAGCGACGTTGGGGACTGATCGGGCTGCAGCTGGATGGCCTTGCAGAGAGACAGTCACCTGCCTGGAGCTCCTGTGGCCTGTCACCAAGGGTGTGGGCTTTGGGACTGCAGACAGCCCAGGCTCTGGCCTACGCTGGACTGCTGCCCCTGGGGAAAGTGTCCAGTGTCCCACTGGCCTTTCAGAGCCTTCTGGTGGCCCTTCACCAGGGGTTGTCAGCCCCAACTCCCCACCTGAACTGACACATAGCCCCCTCCTACCCACGTGTCGTCCTGGGGTGCCCCACCACTCAGATTTGCTGCCTTCCCCTGGCTGTCAGTGTAGGTGTCCTTCTGTCCTTGCCCCAGGGTCCCCTCGGCCACACCTCATCACGCCTCCATCTCTGCTGTCCAGCCCGGCTACACTCCCCACCTCCTGCCCCACCCCCCGGAATGCACAGCCCTTTCTCCTGGTTCAGCTGTAGAAAAACAATACGTGTGCCAGGAAGGGAATGTACCCTGTCTGTCCCCTGTGTGGGCGACATTCGGCCACGACGGGGCACACGGTGACCATGACTCCCGTAAGCGTCCTCTCCCTGCTGAGTGCATGCAGGGCGAGGGGCCGTGACAGGGCTAATGCTCACTGCGCCAACCACGGCAGCCACTTGGGCTGGACATGTGGGAAGTCCCCCCAATGTGACCCTGATGGCCCCAGCGACCGCACCTCAGTACCCGGTGACCCGGTGACCGCAAAGAATCCCTAATCCTAACCCTGTCCTGAGACCCCCAAGGGGCTCCCCTCCTGAGCGGCCTCCTGAAGCGCCTGGCCTGGAGCTCGCTGAACCGGGGTCTGGCAGAGGGACGGGGGGACAGATGTGGGGCTCATTCTCCCGGATGAGGGGACAGGCCTCCAGTATTCCCAGGAAAGGCGTGTGCGGGGTGGGGCCTACACGACGCACCCCGGGTTACAGGCACCAGCCGCCCGCAGCCCCGCCGCCGCCCGCGGCCGCACGTGGGACTCGGCAAGTCCGGCAGGTCCGGACCACGTGACGGGCCGTGGTCCTGCACGAACCACCTTCAAACACCAGGTTCGGGGCCAACCCTGATGCGGCAGAAGCGCGATGCGCCGGCTACGCACGTACGCACGTACGCGCGTACGCACGTACGCACGTCCGGACGGGTGGTGCGCAGGCCTGACGCGGCCAAGGCCCCTTGCAGCGGGCGCTGGCCCAGCCCCCGGGCTGCGTGAACTGCGATTCGCACCGTTAAACGTTGTTATTAGACGGTTTTCTTCCGCTGCAGGGAGGAGAGCTCTCAGCCGGGGCCTCGGGGCCTGGGGGCCGTTCTGGGGCGGGAGGGTGTTCGGTAATTCCGAAAAAGAAATGCTAATAAACACCCAATTGAGAACTAACTCCGAGTCTCCTCAGGAGGCAGGAGCCCTGGGACAGGAGGCAGGAGGAGCCCTGGGACAGGAGGCAGGAGCCCTGGGACAGGAGGCTGGGCTGGTCCTGGGCGACCGGCAGCACTTTGGGGACGGGGTCTCCCCAGGGTCTCCCACCACATGTCATCAAACGAGTCCACGCAGAGCCGGTCGCACTGAAACGCGTGGCCCATTGAGCCACAACCCAGCGGACTGCAGGCGTCCTGGTTCGGGCCACGCGGCGGGGTCTCTGCTCAAGGCTCTGGCCGCCTTTCCCTTCCGTGTCACTTCTGTCCCCAGAAGGACCCAAGGGAGGGGACCACGTGCGCACGGCCAGCCTGCGGCGGTGGCACCGCCTGCACCGCGTTGGCCCAGTAAGCGTGGTCTCGGCGTGCTGGTCCCCACTGCCTCCCAGGCAGGGCGCTCTGGATAAGCTCTGGCGCCGGGTGGAGGGGCGCAGGGGCGCAGGGGCGCGGGCCGGAACGAGGTTAGGGCTCCCCAAGCCCAGGCAAGCGCGGGGAGCCCACCCGGGCACCATGCCCTCCTCCCTCCCCACCTCGCGCCTGCAGGGGCAGCGCTGGGGGCGCCTGGATGCGGGGGCCTCACTCCCTGCGCTCTGCACCCAGCCACCGGGCTCCCGGATCCTGGGGAGCCCCTGCCAAGTCCATGGTGGGGGAGAGGAAGGAACAAACGCCCCACTTTTAAGACTAAGACCCCCATCTTTTTCTAGAATGGTTTTTTTAAATCTTTAATTGTGGCGAAAGCATGCAAAAGCCTTGCCGAGTGTGCCCTGAGGCAGTGCTGGGCACATCCGCGGGACGTAACCAGCCTCCCCCAGTCCGGCGTTTAGCTCCCCATTTTCCTACCCAAACGCTCGTGGAAATACACACTTGGGGAGTGGGGTGCACGCAGGGGCTTTTGCTCCCCACCCGTGACCCATGTGGGCCGGGGAGCACGCCCTGGGGCTCTGGATCTTGACCCCCTGACAGTCTCAGGGTTGTCCACGCCCTCCCACCCGTGTGCACACCCCCCACCAAGCTGGGGGTCAGGCTCAGAGCCTCCTGGGGCCCCAGGTCAGTGCATTCCACCTCCGAATTATCGGGAAGCCCTTTGGTGCCCTGAGGCCAGCCCCCCGCCCTGGAAGCTGCGCCCCTTGGCTTGGGGTCACCGGGAACACGGCTCCCAACGCTCCCAGGGCAGCACTGCTGGCCAGAGGCACCGGCTCCGGAGCGAGTGCCCCTTCCTCACCCCCGGGAGGTGGGGGCCAGCCACCGCGGAGCAGGAACCTGGTGGAGTCCTCTCTCGGAGTTGTCCCCAGGGGGAGCTGAGCGGGAGCCGTGACAGGGGGCAGGGCCTGGCTGCTCCCCAAGGTTTTTATTTCCGCAGTGACACCAGGTAGCAGGGCTGCCAGCCTGACGCCCCCGGCCCGCAATCCTGCCCCTGGAGGGGCCTGATCAAGACTTTGTTGTGGCCAGTGACCCTCCTCACTAGGACAACTGACCTCCAGGCCCACAGGGCAGTGGGCCTCCTGGGCCGGGTGGGGGGCAGGCCCAAGGAGGGGTGCAGTCCCCATCCTCGTGGGCTCTGTGTCCCGACATTGCCAGGGCCCCTGGGGGCAGCCCCGCCCTCACAGCCCTTAGGCTGCTCTGTGTTCAGGTCAAACGGGCAGCAGTGCCCGGTGGGCACCCCTGGACCCGGTCCCAAAGTATCAGGAGGGAGAACCCAGTTGGCCCCACGTGGGCAGATGGCACCGCGGTCCAGTGAGCCGAGGCCGGGCCTCCCAGGCACCAACCAATGTGGCTCAGAGATTAGGGCATGAGAGCGGGAGGACCCTAATCTGGAGAGGTGACCGCAGCTGTCTCCATGACGCTGGCACCGTAACAGGGTTACAAAGACCTGACTACGGCTCGAGCCACGTTGACCAGGGTGTCCACTTGTGTCCCTGCACATGCCGTTTCAGTTTCTGCCCGAAGCCCCACCAAGGTAGCCAGTTTTCTGCGGGACACGCAGTCCTTTAAGGTCCCCATAGAGAGAAGTCAAGGGGTGTTAAGTCAAGAACGTGGGGGAAACTCATAGAACATTCTCGAGTTTCAAAGACCACTTCAAAAGGGTCTCGCGCTTATGGGATGACCACCGTGCTTTCGCCATCTTCTGTGACCGTCCTGTTGCGTGGTGACGCCAGCCTTGCCATCTTTTGAGCGAACGTCATCCTACGACATTTGCTACCGTCGTTCAGTTCAACTTGGAAAAGTCCTACATTGGGGCTCCCTGGTGGAGCAGTGGCTAAGGCTCCGGCGCTCTCAACGCTGCGGCCTGGGTTCGATTCCCAGCCAGGGAGCCACGCAAAAAAGGGAAAAGTTATACGTAGGTAACGTCTCTTCAAATGTGTGCACGTCGTCTTGGCACGCCCGGCACGTCGGCTTTGTACCCTGTGACTTTGCTAAGCTCGCGGACTCGTGCTAGTCGCGTTTTATAACTTGATTTTGTACCGACAATGGTGTCATCTGCAAAGCAAAATCGTTCCCGCCTCCTCTTTCCAGTCACGTAAGAGTATACAGTGTAACTTCTGTTTCCGTGCCCCGTCACACCGGCCAGGCCCCCCGGCAGCGTTGAACTGCAGTGCTGATCGTGGCCTTGTGGCCTCATCCCTAGCACTCTCGCCCCGTGCAGTGTGACACAGCGTGGGTTTCTGTGGAGCCCCTGGGCCAGGTGGAAGGAGCCCCCTCCTCTGACCCTCGTTTACTGAGGTTCTGTTTTCTTCGTAATCATGAATGGGCGTTGAGTTTTGTCAGATGCTTTTTCTTTTCGTGTCCTTGGAAATGACCACGCGGCTTGTCCGTGTCAGTCTGCTCACGTGGTGAGACACGCCGGCCGATTCGGAAACGTGGAGCTTCACATCCGTGGAGTCAGCCCCGTTTGGCCGTAGGGACTACTCGCTATGTGGCTGGACTCGAATTCCGCTGAGGACGTTTGCGTCTGGGCTGGTGCGGTTGGTGCACTGGACTTTTTATTTGGCTGCCGTGTCCCGGTCGGCACTGGTGCCAGGGTTACGATGGTCTCATGGAAGGTCAGGAAGTGTTCCCTCCTGCTGTGTGTTCTGACGAGGCTGACCAGACGTCCCCTTTGAAATGGGACAGAAAACACAGGTGCTGCCCCGTTTCAAATGGGACGTCTGGTGGGCCTAGTTCCGACACACTCGTGCAGTGCTGGTGCTACTGCTTTAATCCGCCAGCCAGGCCGCCCGCCCATACTTCCTCTGCACCGAGGCCAGCATTGGACGGGGCTGATGGCCATGAGGGGTCATGCTTTTGGCCCCCACAAAAGTGGAGAGATGAGGGATCCTGCTGTGAACTTTTCGAGCTTGAGAGTTTGGGCAACAGACGCAAGAAGAGCTGCAGGGAGGAGCTGGACCCCCACCCGGCCCTGGAGTGTGGACAGTGGCAGTTCAGGGATGGACTGAGAGTGGACGCGGGCACCTGGAGGACATGGAGAGGTGAGCAGAGGGGTCCCCTGCATAGCCCTGAGAAACACCCATGGGCAGGGGCTGTAAGGACACCGAGAAGACTGAGAAGTGGCTGGAGAGGGAATAGAAGACAGCCGGCGCTCAGGGCTGGGGCGGGCGGGGGCAGCAGGAGAACCGACAGCCAAGAGGTTTGGCCTAGGGGTGCCCAGATGAGAGTGGTCAGCGTGATCCAGTGCTGCCGTGGGCACAAGAAAGATGACAAGTCCTGTGGGCCGAAGAGGCCCAGGTGACCGTGGCGGGCACCAGTCCTGCACAGGGAGACATGGAGCCATGAGGCGTGTCCCTGGAGGCGCCCTTCCTCCAGGCACCTGGGTGGGCATGGCCCTCCCCCATCTCTTGCGCACTCATGCCCAGATGATTTTAGGTCTGGCTGCAGACCTGGCAGCCAGACCTTTCTCTAGTCCCAGGTCCCAAAGGCTCCTTAAATCCAGCTGCACCCCACCGCGTAGCCTGGGACTGAGCCCCTGTCTGCGGGGGCCGGGGGGCTGTTTATCGCTGTGAGGTCCACCAGGGCAGGGCCCTGACTGGCCTTAGCATGCCTTTGGAGGTCTCAGCACTTAGTGCGGCCTGGCCCGAGGGGACTGCAAGCGCTCAGCGGAGCAGACACTCACTTTGAGGGCCGTCTCCCCTTCCTGAGCTAAGACAGGGGAGAAAGATGCAAACAGGTCCTCCCAGGTGGGGCGCTAGAAGGATCTGGGAGTTTCTTGAGTTCACACAGCTCTCCCCCCAGGGCAGGCAGGAGCCACGCATTATCCTGAAGGGAGTGAGGGCGCCTGGCCTTGGCGAGCCCAAGCGTGCAGCAGAAAACGTGCAGGGGAGGTTTGCCATCCAGGACTTGGCCGCAGACCCCACACCACGTCCAGGAGCCCAGTGGCTCAAACGCTGTGGGACCTTCCCCCCCCCCACACACACATCTGTAAGGCTCTGGGCTCCCTGCTCCCCGCCTTCACTTCTCGCCCACCACCCTCTGCAGCACTGGCTTAAGGAAGCACGGGTGTTTTTCTGCAAGAAACAGGTCTGGCTGCCTCTGCGGACGCCTCTCCGGACCTGTCGGTGCCCCTGCACCCGCAGCCCAAAGGCCTAACCCGATGGAAGAGGGGTCCGCGCCAAAGCCCCAGAGCCGCCTCCCCAAGGAGGCCGCTGCCGGGTGACCTCAGACGAGTTCCTTGACCCCGCTGTGCTGGTCACGTTGTATACCCGGGAAGACGGGGCGGAGGAGGGCAGCGTCCCGGGCCAGCCTTGGGAGGCGCAAGATCACGGCTCGGCCACGCGCCCCTGCAGCGCCGCCGCCGCCGCCAGCGAGGGGACGGGCCGAAAAAGTCCTTCCAACTCCGGTGGTCGCGGCCAGCCGGCACGGCGCGGAGAGTCGGGAGCCGCAGGCTGTGCACCCCCATCCGGCCAAGGCAGCACCGGCACGCTCCCCCGCCGCGCGCTCCCCACCGCTCCCCGGCCGGCACCGTCCCGGGGGCGCTCTGAGAGCGGGCCGCAGACGCCCAGACTCTGCCCCGCCCCGGCCTCGCCCCGGCCTCGCCCCGGACCCACCCGGATCTCGCCCGGACCTCGCCAGGGATTCGCCTCCAAGAGTCCTCTTTCCCCGGCGCTCGCGGCTGCGGGTCTGGCGGCGGGGCGGGGCGGCGGGCGCGGGCGCCGCTGATTGGTCAGGTCGGCTGATTGGCCAGCGCGGGAGCCACTCGCAGTCGCTGCCGCTGCAGGGGGCTGCGCTCGTTAGGGCTCGGCTCGGCTCGGCTCGACTCGGCTCGGCGCCTCGAGCGCTCGGCTCGGCTCGGCTCGGCTCGGCTCGGCTGCGCGGCCGCGAACCGACTGACGGGCGTGCGCTGGGGGCGCAGGGCGCGGGGCGCGGGCCTCGGCGGCGGCGGCGGCGGCGGCGGCGGCGGCGGCGGCGGCGGAAGCCTGGTGCCCCCGCCCGCCCGGTCCTCTCGCAGAGGCGGAGGCAGCGCCGCGGGCCGCAGCGGAGCGGGGCGCGGGGGGCGGCGGCGCGGGGGCGCGGAACGATCGGGGCCCGCCGGGTGCCGCCGACCCGGCCCAGTGGACGGACCGACGGACGGACGGACGCGGACTGACGCGGCCCCTCCCTGCCGCCGCCGCCCGCCCGCCCGGGGCGCCCACCTCGCCGGCGCCGGGCCCGGGAGCGATGACATCGACGGGGAAGGACGGCGGCGGGGCGCAGCACGCGCAGTATGTGGGGCCCTACCGGCTGGAGAAGACGCTGGGCAAGGGGCAGACAGGTGCGTGCGGGCCGCGCCGGGGGCCGCGGGCGGGGGCCTGGGGGTGCCGACAGGGCCGGGGCCGCAGGCCCGGGGACACCGCGGGGGCCTGGCGGCGCCGGGGGACTGGGCAGGACCGGGTCGCTCTGGAGCACAGGGGGCGCCGGGGGACCGGGGAGCACAGGGGGCGCCGGGGAGGACCGGGACGCAGGGGCGCGCAGGCCCGCCGCGGCCGGGGAGGCAGTGCTGACTGCGCTTCGAGCGGGGGCCCGGGAAGGAAGCCTTTCTGAGCGCGCTGGCGCAGGCCCGGCCCGACTCCGGCCGGCGGCCGCGAACAATGGGCGGCCGGGCGCCGGGTCCCGCCGCGGAGCCCCGCAGGCCGCGCGGTTGCGGTCGGCCGGGCGCGGCCCAAGGACACGCGGCGCGGACGGGGATGCACGGGCCGGGGCAGCGCCCCTCGGCCCTGGCTGCAGGTGCGCGGCCCCGGCCGCATTGTGCGCCCGGTCGACCCGGCCCATTGTGCCGCGGGAGGAGGGGGCCGAGCGGGCTCCCATCTGCCGTCTGCCGCGGCCGCGCTAATAGGCGTGCCGCCCGAGCAGCTGCGCCCCCGGCCGCGACCCCCAACTCCAGCGGCCGGCGGAGCAGGGAGGCCGCTGCGTGAATTCTGCGGGCCGGCGGGGCCACCCCGGCCCGGCTGGGACCTCCCTCCACAGTGGGAGTGGGAGCGTGCCCGGGCCACTCGGAGGGCTGGACAGCGCCTTTCTCTCCTCCCAGCCGCTGCTGGGAATGTCTGCGACACTGCACTCCCCTAGGGGAGGGAGAGGGAAGTCGGTGCTCGGCCGGCAGGGATCCGGGCCCTGGATCCTCCTAGCGCGGGGGAGCAGACCCCCAGGCTGTGGGAGGGAAGAGGGGGCTGCCTGGCTGGTCCTGGCTCCTTCAGTAACCAGGTTAGGTCCCAGCCGGGCAGCCAGTCCCCTCACGTCGCTGGTGTTCACAGAGTCGCTTTGTGGGAAGCTGGGCTCAGCCATTTTCTTTCTTCTCCCGGGATGGGCCTCTCCTGGCGCCCAGAGGTCCGACTGGCCCAGATCTGCGTGTGTCTCTGCAAAGTCCCTAAGACCCGGGACAGGCAGGACAGGAGAAGGGTGCAGGGTGGGGGGCCTCGGAGGCAGCGCCCCAGCAGGGTGCTGCAGGCCCGCCTCAAGCCCTCCAGGGTGGCACGGAAGGGCGGTGTGTGGGAGGAAAGTGGGCCAGGCCCTGGCTCTCGGGGGAGCAGAGAGGGTGAAGGGGCCTGGGCCGGCGGGTGGACTGGCCCTGTCCCCACCCTGGGGACACAGCCCCCCCGTGCCAACTGCTGAGGCGCTGAGGGGCCCCAGGCAGCAGGGCAGCAGCACTGGGAGCGGAGGTGGCATGGCCTGGGCTCAGGCAGGAGGCGGTGGCAGACAGTCGGGGCTCCGCTGAGTTCCGTGGGCATGTCTCCTGGGAGGGACGGCTGTAGTTGGCGAGCTCCTCCGTGGGGGTGGGGCCTGGGGTGGCAGGTTGTGGGAGGCGGTGAAATAATCTAATTAGCGTACCAATAAGGCGTGATTATAAGGAACGGCAGCGGGTAAGCGATGACAGGGACGGGTTCAGCAGTGCCGCCGTGCGCCGGCCTCCGTGGGTAGGCCTGTCCCCCTACCCTTGGCCCTGTCACACTGCCGTTGGGTTAATTACAGGAGGTCCCCCTGTAATTAACAGTCATGAATACAAAAGGATGTGCTGTGCGAGTGTGTCAACAGCTCGCTGCCATGTGCCGGTTAGAAAGCAGCCCGTGGCGCCCGAAGCCACGCCGGCGGCCTCTCCGCGGCCCTCTCCCCTGGAGTGGCCGCCCCCCAGTCGGGGTGGGGGGCTGCTAGGGCTGTGTCCCTTCTGGCCCCCTTGGTGGCTGGAACACCTGCTTCCCAGAAAGGCCGGGACAGGGCCGTGCTGTCGGCACCCATCTGTCCGGCCTTTCTGTGGAAGGGTCATCCGGAGTTTGGTGGACAAGGGGCCTGGGCGTGTGCAAGCGCCCGGCCCGGCCCCTTGGCTTGCTGGCCGGTCTTCGGCACCAGACGCCAGGAGAGCTTCGATGTCCCAGGCCCGTCCTCTCACTCCCGAGACAAGCGTCTGACGCTGCTGGGGGCCAGGCGTTCTGCCAGGAGACCTCAGTGCAGCCGAGGCGCCGAACTTCCAGGGCTGCGTGCGCCCCAGACGCCCATCCTGCAGCTGAGCTGCTCAGCCCCGGGGTCCCGAGACAGGGCCCGCCGCCCTGCCCCAGAGACCACCTTTGGGGCATCAGACGAGGGGCTGGAGATGCTGCAGGTGTGGAGGGCAGATGTGGGCACCAGCTGGACGCCCGCTGGGCCCCCCTCCAGTGGCCAGCAGAGCAGCACCCAGGCCACACTTGCTGCTGCATCGTTTCAGTGATGAGTTCTGTCACTTGTGGGGCTAGGCCTCCCCGTCAGGTGGGACCATGTCCCAGCGTCTCTCCTGCACGGCTGTCCTAGAAGACCCGCTGGGCGGAGGGGAGGGCCCCCTGGGAGGCTGGGGGGACCCCCTGGGCGGAGCAGGAGGGCAGCAGGTCTGAGCTGTGCTGGGAGATGTGGAGTGGCCCTTGGAAGACCTTCCGGTGGTGGGAGAGGGGAGGGAAGGGGGCTGGGCAGGGCTTCAGGCCAGACTGGCCCAGCAGCAGAGAGAAGATGGGAGCAAGTGGCCAGCCACCCGCCCCTGCCAGGCCGGCGGGTGGGCCAAGCTGAGGGACCCAGGATGCTGCCCTCCAGGCTCTCTGGGGGGCTTAGGAGAATGAATATGGGATGCAGGCAGGCAGAGGGGAGTCCTGGGGTGGGAGGAGCCTGTGGCAGCAGGACAGGTGAGTGAGTGAGAGACAGGACAGCAGGGGTGAGGGGTGGAGTCCAGCAGACCCTGGGGCTGCCGAGGCCTGGAGCTGGGGAGGCAGGGCCGGGCAGGGGTGGGGAGGGAGGGATCGGGCCGGGGGTGGGGGGTGGGGGTGGGGGTGGTGGGCCAGGGGGCTGCTGTGAGGGGCTGCGGCCGGGAGGAGGAGCCAGCCGCCCTGGGTGGGGCTTCGGGCAAAGTGGGGCAGAGCAGGGCGCATGGGGTGGCCGAACGCCACCACGTGTGGCCGGCCTGCCGTGGCGTCTGCCGCTCACTGCCACGGGCGGGCCCCCGCGGCCCCCACTGAGACTGCAGAGCCTGTCCCTGGGCAGCAGGCCCGCCGCGTGGAGACCCAGGAGGCAGGCCCCGTCACAGCTCTGTGGTCATGGGCAGCGACTCCTTGGGGACGGGAGGGAAGCAGTCCCCTCACTGCGCGGGCTCGTGTCCGAGTTCCAGGAGGCAGCACCCTGTCCTCAAATCGGTTCAGGCAGGGCTCAAGGGGGCGGGGCTAGTGGGGTGTCACCTGGCACCCCATCAGGGACTTTGAGCCAACAGACTGTCCCCCAGGGAGTCCCCAGCCCGGGGGCCAGCTCTGGGTGGGCTGGCCTGTCAGTGCCGGTGATGGGATGCACGCCCTGAGCCGGGGGCAGTTTCCTGCAGGTAGGGAGGGAGGGTCCTGGGGTAGGCGGAGCCCCAGGGCCCTAGTCCCAGAGTATCTCCTGCCCACGGTGGCCCTCTGAGCTTTTGTGGGTCCCGTGTCTCAGCACTGTCTGCGGCGACAGGCTCTGCAGGGGCCATTTGGACCACGAAGGGTGCGCCAGGCAGAGGGCACAGCACGGGCACAAGGGCAGGGGCGAGACATGCTCTCTGCTGCCTGGCGTGGTTCCTCTGCGGCGGGGGTCTCCGCAGCCCATGTGGAGGCCTGGCGGCCCCCCAGCCCGGGGCTCTCGGCACGATGCGGGAAACGCTCGGGCTGTGCCGGGAGGGCCTTCCGGACCCATCTGCGGCTTGGCCTCTGCCCAGCCGTGTGCCCAGGATGCAGAGTTCTCTCTAGAACTGTCCAGGAGTGGGGCATTCTCGGCCATGTGCACAGAGACAGGGCCAGGCCTGCCGTCGCTTCCCAGGTGACACTGGGCTACACTGGCCACAGCCCCATGGCTCCGAGGGGCTCCAGGTGCCACCCCACCCCAGGCAGACCTGTCCCTTGCTGGTGGCTGATGGGTTTACTTGCTTGTGTGTGTGTCGGGGATCACCAGGCCTGGCTCCCTGTGCTCCCCCACCTCCCTGATGTAGAGGGTGTGGGGGCCGTGCTGCGCACAGGACGCAGAACCTCCCGCTGCCCATGGCAGCATGTGGCCGGCACTGGCCAGGCCGCTCCTGGGCCCGGGCCTGGCGTGCGCCTCCCCGCTCTGCATGCGTCCCCTGGCTGTTTCTTCTGTGTTTCACTCTGCGTCTGTCTGTGGGGTGACTGCTGGGCCCAAAAACATATGGGGGAGATGGGGGGACAGGCGGCAGCCCCTCCGTGTTCCCCCTTGTGTGCAGGGCCACTGCGGACAGGCCGCCTGGCCGCCTACGTCTGCGGGGCCTGTTGGGGGGGTCTGGGGCGGCGCTCCCAAGGGGCCATTAGGATGTCTTCACAGTTACCTGGGGCTCTGGTTTGGGGACCACCTGTGCCTTGGAGGCCACTGGACACAGAGCTGGCTTCTTTGGGGACCTGGGAGGGTCGGCACCTCAACCCGGTGGCACCTGTGTGTGGCCGTGCCTGGTGCCCTCCAGCCTGGGAGGTGGGCAGGGACCCCCTGTGCCTCCGGGGTCCTTGCAGGAAGGCCTCCTGCATGCGGTGGGAGCCAATGTCTCTGGAGGGCAGCTCCAACGGGCCCTCGCTGGTGCCAGGCCCAGCCGGCCGCGTTGTCACCTGTGGGCTGGCCGATGCGTCCGGGCCACCCAGCACTGGGTGGTGGGTCCAGGGTGGGCCTCCACGAGCCCGGCCCAAAGTCCAGGCTCCTGGCCAGGGCTGGCCGTGCTGCCCGAGGCCTCGCCTGAGGGTTGCCCTGGGCCAGCCGCCTCGGGCTCTGGGCAAGATGGAGGCTGGGCTGGGCCGAGGCCGCGGGGACAAAGCTGGATTGTGTGGGCTGGGCCCTGAGAGGCGGCCCGGGCCTTGTCCTGCAGCCTCTGAGGGGCCAGTGTCCCCAGCCGCAGCGGCTCCCGCCCCCCCGCGGGGCGGCTCAGAGAAGGGCCCTGTTCTTCCCAGCTCCTTCCTGCTGGCCTCGGGTCCCTTGCAGGCTGGGCCTCGGTTTCCTCCCTGTGTGCTGGGGTGACGGTGGCTTTGGGGAGGGGTTCCAGGGGTCTCATAGGTCGATGCGTGTGGAGCGCTGGCACACATCCTGGGGACACTCGCCCTGGCCAGGGGTGCTGGCCTGTGAGGACAGAGGCACGTCCTCAGGTGGCTGCTGCGTTCTTGTCTGCAGAGGAACAGGGAGGGGACTGGCCGGCCCCGACTGACCGGACCTGCTGGGGGCCCTGCCCGTGGGCCAGGCCGAAGGGGAAATGGAAGCTTCCGGGCGGGGCCTGATGGTTCTGGGCTGGGACAAGGGGGGGCCCCGGGAGCAGGGCCTCATGGGCTGCATGTGACCACGGCACCCAGGACACCTGCATCACCGCCACCCACGCTGGGCTCAGGCTGGCCCCGGGGCCCCAACAGCCGCCTGTGTGGCCGGAGTGACGCAGCAGGGCCTGGGACACGTCAGGCTGCCGTCGGTCGCAGTGCCGTGGGTGGTTTGTGGGGGCAGCGCAGGCTGGCCGGCCAGGAATGTGGCGTCTGTGGGGGCGATTTGGCCGGGGTCCCAGGTTCAGTCCAGAGCTGCTGGGCGGATGCTGGTTTGGGCCGAGGGCCGGGTAGGAGGGGCTGGGGGGCAGTGCCCAGTGGGCCCTGAGTGCCAGGGGGCGGGGGCAGCCGCCCAGGAGCCTGAAGGGTCCCTCCCTCAAGACCAGCTTCGGCTCGAACCAAAGCAGGTGACGCTGAGGACGCTGCCGGGGTGGCCTGGGTTGGGGGTCGCTGCGTCCTGGCTGTTTCCCTGGGCAGGGGACCTGTCCTGGGGGCTGAGCTGAGACAGAAAAGGTGCTGGCCAGGGACGGCCTCTGGGCGGGCAGGCACGGGGAGGAACCCTGAGGCTGGGCACCTCACCCTGTCTGAGACGTGGGGTCCAGCAGCAGGGCAGGCTTGTGTGTCCTGCCCCCTGGGAAGTGACAGTGCCCAGAGCTGGAGCCCAGGTCTGAGAGGTGGGCCAGAGCCCCTCCCTGGTTTGGCACTGCTGGGCTCTGCTGGCCCCTCCCTCAGACTGGCCCGCTGTGTGTCCAGGAGGGTACAGAGCACCATGGCCACGGGGGTCTCTGGGCCAGCCCATGTGCAGAGTCCCCAGACCACTGCTGAATCGTCACGTGTCTCCGTGCCTCAGTTTCTGCGTTCCAGCTCGGGTGTGACAGTGAGTGGTGGTTCCACGGGGGCACATGCTTGCTCAGGGCTGAGCCGGGGGCCCGGCATGGCTGCTGTGGCCAGCGGCCCCCCTGGGCATGGCTGCTGTGGCCAGCGGCCCCCCTGGGCTGTGGGCGGGCAGGTACCTGGCAGAGAAACCAGGCAGACGAGTGTGGAGAACCGTGTGTGCTGACCTGCTCCACCGTGGGATTTTCCTGGAGTTCTCGTTAGCGGGGACAGCGGGTGGACTGGGCCCAAGCCGCCTGCCCAGCCGTGCTGGCTGAAGGGTGGGGAGGCCACGGTGCCTGGCCTCAGACGGGTGGCGCTGGGCGCAGGAGGGGCTCTTCTGCCTGTCCCCTCTGCCACATGGTGCCACGGTGCCCTGGGACGTGGCCCTGCCGTGCCTGAGTTGCCCTGGGTGGACTCCCCAGGTGACAGCAGGGAGAAGAGTGCCCAGGACGCTGAGGGTCCCCAGCCCCGGGGGCGCGCAGCCAATTTTCCTCCCCCTCCCCGCCCCCCTACTGGGGGCAAACCCCAGGCACGCTTAGCCATACACATTTGGGGAGGGGGTGAGTGTCTAAAAGATACTCTTTTAACAAAACCCACCACCATCCTCACCCTGGGAGTGTAGCACGATTTCCAAGACGCACAGAAACCCGGGGGTGGACGTGAACTTTCATGGCCGTTTCCCGGAGTCTGAGCCTGTGAGGGCCGTCCCCTCGGGCCCTGGGCCCGCAGGCTGGGGCTGCTCCCAGGGTCCTCACCTGGCATCACCCCGAGGCCTGGCGCCCGCAGGCCGGGTGCCGGCGGGACCCCACTTGCAGAAAACCATGTGGGGGTGTGATGCCAGCGTCCCAGCCTCACCCTGAGCCCCCGACCCCTAGGGCCTGGACGGGCTTCTGCCATCTGGACACCTGCTCCCCTAGGTCTCGCCGGTCCTCGGCCCCCTTGGGTGTGGTGGCCCCTTCACCAAGTGCCAGTTTGCGCGCCCACGGTGGACCCGGGGCCTGCAGAAGCGTGGGCGGTGGGCAGTGCGTGTGGTGGCCTCGGCCCTGCGCCAGCTCCGTCCCCGTGGAGCGCCTCTGCCAGCGCCCCTGGCCCACGGCTTCAGCACGTGACCCCACCTGGGAGCAGCCGACGCGCGGCCACCCCTGCGGAGTCCGTTTTGGGGTTTCCTGCCCGGCGTTGTGGCTGCTGAGGCAGTCGGGGCTTGGCTGGGTGTGCAGCTGCCTCCCCCGGATGCATCCACATTGCACAGTGACGTCTGGCCAGGGCCGTGCCCCTGGGAGCTGCCAGGAGCCCCTGTGTCCAGGGCCAGCGACCTGGAGCCGTGTCCTGGAGCATGGCTGGACACCTGGGGGCTGTCAGGGCAGGAACGGGGCCCGGGAACCTGGGACCCCTGCTCTCTGCACCGCGGTCCTCTCCGTGGTCCGTGCGGGCAGCTGGCAGCCTCCTGCCCACCCTCCCTGGACCCCTGGAAGCGCACCCCCCATTCTGCCCCACGCTCCTGGGGGCACGTGGGGACAGCGCCCCCCTGAGGCCCGGCAGACTGGGCAGCACCGGCCCTGGGCGCCTCCCGAGGCCGTGGGCCTGCGCCCTGGGCAGGCCGGGCTGTGGGCGGGAGCTGTCCAGCACCGCTGTGCTGAAGTCTCCACGTGTCCTCACACCTCTGGGCAGCCGGGCAGACCCCGGGGAAGGGGTGCGGTCTGGTGCGTCCCACACATGTCTCCCGCCACGGGACCAGGTTCTGTGCTGAGGGGCGGGAGGTGGAAGCTCCCTGGACCCGAGCCCCCATCCCCAGCGGGTGTGCTCCCAGGGGAGACCCCGGCCCCCATCCCCGCCTGGGGCGGAAGGAGCCAGTGGCCAGGTCGTCTGGGGCCGCTGGTGACCTGCTGGGGGTGAGGGGAAGGCCAGGGCCACTGGGCCTGTGCTCTGCACCGTGAGGGCTCCCCCAGGAGGGGTGGGCACACTGTGAGGTTGGGTCCCCTGGCTCACTCCTGGGTCCCCTTGTTTCGGGGTCTTGTGGCCCGAGGGTGCGTACGATGCAGGTGTCTCTGCAGAACACTGAGGGCAGTGGATGGCCTTGGGGGCGCCGATGGGGGACCAGCTGTGGGCCCGCGGTGGGACAGAGCGGGGGTGTGGAGGCACTGGCTGTGACCCTCCTGCTGTCCTCGCCTTCAGCTCCCCGGGGAGCTCCCTGCCTACACGGTGGGTGGGGGTGGGGAGGCCTCCGAGGCTGGGGCATCTGTGCCTGCAGCCCCTGGGCCGGGGTCACTGGAGGGAATTAGGCCCAGACTCAGGAAGCCAGGCCCCTGGCCCCCATCCTCACCCAACCCTCCCATCCCCGACCTCCCTCCTGGGTTCGTTCTGGGATGGGGGAGCCTCCCACTGGGGCAGACAGGCAACATGGGGAAGGACGGCGACTGTGGGGGTGCGGTGGGGGAGGGGTGCCCGGCAGGTGGGCGTCGGGTGCTGGCTTATCTCGGAGACAGAGGGCTCCCCTCAGATTGGAGGCTTGCTGACTCTAAACCCCAAATCCCGGAGGATTTATAAGTAATCATAAAGCGGTACAGACGGACCGCCCGCCGGCAGATGCTGCAGGCCGAGGACCGAGACATCTGCCACGACGCGGGCGGGAAGCCTGGGTGTGGGGTGGGCACGTCAGGGCTTGGCGTGGGCTGTGGGGTGCTCTGGGGGACACCTGGCTGCCCGGGTCTGCACGGCAGGTCCACCTGATTCACCCCTGGCTTTGGCGCCACCCTGCGGCCACACTCAGATGCCCTGTCTGCACGGCGCCCCCCCAGCCTCTGACCTACGGGGTGCTCAGGCCCATGTCCCACCACTCCCCTTTTGGGCCAGTGGGCCCTGGCACCTCTGACCGCAGGGCCCTGCGCCTACTGCCCCCTCTGCAGTGCAAACCCTCCCCCGACGTCCGTGCCCTGCTCTGGTGACTACAGGACCACTTGGGTCACTCGAGGATCAGTAGTGACACCCAGAGACCAGAGAGGTGGCCACTCCCCAACTCAGTCCATGCGCTCCCCGGTCCACGGGTCACTCTGGGGACCAGCCTTCCATCAGGGTGATGCTGGTGATATCCCCCGGGAGCTGGGGTGAGGGGGCAGATGACCATCTGAGGACTTGGGCTGAAGCTATGTCCAGCGAGGGCCTGGGGGGCCGGCCTGAGCCGGTCAGTGCTAATGGAGGACCCCCAGGCCCCTGACCTCGCAGTCTCCCCTCCCTCCCCTCCACCCAGGCTCTGGCTGCATCCCAAGTCACCCTGGTCAGGTGGAGTGACAGTCCCACTGCGCCCAGGTGGCTGGGGCAGGGCTCTGTGCTGACGTGGGCCTGGTCAGCAGCCCTCTCTCTGTGCTGCTGAGGGAGGCAGACTCAGGGAGCCCCCGGGAAGCGGGCCAGGGACAGTCCTTACCTGGGCAGAGAGACCCAGGCACAGCCAGGGCCTGGGGTGAGGGGCTGGGGCCAGGCCTGTCCATGCCAGTCCAGGCTGGGTCTGGGGCTCCAGCTGCCACCCCATGCCCTCTGCAGGAGCCCACTCACCAGGCTCGGGGAGGAAGGAGCTCCCGTGGGAATACAGTGGGTGTGGTGGCAGCTCTCTGCCAGGCCCCTGAGAGTGGCTGGTGGCCATGGGCACTGTCCCCAGGGGCCTCTGATTCCTTGCTGGGCCTCGGAGGTTCACCACTGGGGTGAGTCCTGCCATACCTGGGGTGCTGCAGGCCAGTGCCACCCCAGGGGGCGCATCTCTTCTGTTAGATGCCAAGTCACCCCCGACCCAGGCTGGGTGTGCAGGTGGGACCATCGACCCTGAGCAGGCCCAGAGCAGGGGTCAGCTCCTGTGTGGGCATTGAGGGCCCTGTCTCTGCTCAGGGGCTTGGGGTCAGGCAGTCAGGACAGTGGTCCCGATGGGGGCGAGCCAAGCAGGGACCCATGGGGCAGGGAACAGTGGCCTGAGGTTGGGGGTTGGCGTGTGGCCACACGCTGGGGGAGGGGCTGCTCCTGTCCTTTTGGGGCCAAGCTCTTGTTCTGCAAACTCCTGCCCATTCGCGCCATCTGGACGGCAGCGTCCATCCCCTGGCCCCCCGGCTTCCAGCCTAAGTGCCAGCCCCAAGGGGGAAAGAGGTGGTGGAGGTGACATGCCACCTGGCTCCGTCACTGGGGACAGCTCTGGGCAGAGGGGCCTCCCGGAAACAGTCTGAGGGGCTCGGGGCCGACACGGAGGCTCCGCTCGGGCAGGCGGGTCGCCGCCTCTCTCTTCTCCCTCTGTCCTTGCGACAAGCCGCCTGCTGCCCGCTAAGCAGATTCTATTATTACCCCACACTGCAGATGACGGCCGTGCAGCGCCCTTCGGGACGGGCAGCCTGTCCGGCCCCGTCCTGTCCTGGGCGGAGGTGGGGCCCACTGGTCCCCCTTTCCTGGCACTGCAGGCAGGGCCCGGGTCTGGGGCACAGATCCCGCCGAGGGGGCCCAAGCTGGGTCCGGGCTCACCCCCTGGTCCAGGGGCTGGGGAGCAGCCCTTAGGGCCAGCCTGGGGCCAGGAGGCAGCGCCTGACACGCAGCGCAGAGGAGGAAGCTGAGCCCCCACCCTGCAGCCGGCACCCAGCGGCCCCTCCTCCGGGGGGCGCTGGTCTCCCGGGAGGCACTGGCGGGGGGCCGAGCCTCACGGCCCCACCCCCACCCCACGAGCGGGTTCGGAGGGTGGGGCCCGCGGCCATCCCCGGGGTTGGGGAAACCAGGTCAGCAGAGGGATTTTGAAACGTGGGCTGGGTTTTTCTAGTCCAGGGGGCAGAGTGGCCCCGTGGCTCTGCGCCCCCGAAGGGATGCCCAGCTTTTTGCGATGTCATGGAAACCCCGTGCTGGAGCAGGAGGTGTTGGCATAGACCAGAGAGGCTTTGCCCACTCTGCAGCCGTGTCCATCCCTTCTTCCCCTGCCCCCCGTGGGGCCACGGGAGCCGCGTGGCTTCCAAAGCCGGCCCGGGCAGACCCCCAGGTGTGCCGTGGACGGGCTCCTGGGGGTGCCTGGTGGCCGCAGGCCGACGTGTAGCCTGTGTCCTGTGCCAGGGGCCGGGGGCACAGCCAGCGTGCTGGTGGGAGCCGGAGGGCAGTGGTGCATGGCCGTCTGGCCTCTGGGGTCTGGTCCCCACAGCCCCTGTGTCACGGCTTGGGGGCCACGGGAGGTCTGGAGGCTTCTGGGAAGTATTTCCACACCTGACAGCTCAGCCTGGCCCCATGCCGAGGGTCCCCCATGCCCAGCAGGTTGTGTGACGCCGGATGGCATTGCACCTGCCCACCAGAGGTGGCGGTCTGTGTTGGTGTGCACGTGATGACGGGCGGTGACTCCCCTGGGCTTCCCAGGGTAGGTTCCAGCCTCATCACCACGGCAACCCCATCACCACGAAGCCATCCCTGGAGCCTGGGGGGTGGGGCCTGGCCGGAGGGGAAGGCATCAGTGCTCTGCTGGAACCACAGGCTGTCCACCTCTCCTGGGGAACCCCCACTGATGCTGAGCTGCTCCTGCTGTCCACTGCTCTGTCCCTCCATTGCTTGTCCCACCTCACAGCCCGCATGTCCCCGGGGGCTGGACGGGTGCGGGCCAGGGCACTGCCACTAAGGGGCCTCCCTGCCTGTGGTGTTCCCACCGCAGCTGTGACCCTGCGCCCCCAGCGTCCAGCCTCCTGACACACGGGGGCCTCCCATGTGCTGCTGCCTGCCCCCCACAGGCCTCCCAAGCCCCCTCTTCCTGGTCCCTCAGGCCTGCCACCCCCACGTCCTGCCCCCAGTCCTGGGGCTTCTGAAACTAGGGCAGCAGCTTAGAGAAAAACAATTTACTAGATTGAATTACTGAATAGTTACTGAATTCAATCAAAATATTCCATCGGTCTAATTTTACAGTATTGAATTGAAGCAGCAGTTAATAAAGATCTAACGTGCTCATCTGCCACGGGGGCCTGGACGCGCGGCCACGGCCCCGAGGCTCGGGGAGCATGTCCCCACGGAGGGGGCGGGCACGCCTGGGCCCTCCCCGCCGTGCACCCCCGGAACTGAGGGCTTCGTCGTGCGTGGGCCCCAGACTGGGCCGCGGGGTCCCCGCGTGGGGCTGGCCAGGCGGTGAAGGAGGCGCCCGGCTGCCGGCTCTCTCACCCGCCCACCGCACTCGGGTTGGGCCTCCCGCGTCCGTGGCTCCTGCCCTCGGGATGCCACGCTGAGCGCACAGGAGGCCGGCAACCCCCCCACCACGCCGGCGGGCGCGCTCCCCGGAGCTGGGGGCGGGCAGGGTGGGCCCTGCTGCAGCTAGGGCCGCCCTGGCCTGGCGGTGGGGACCACCACGGTGTCCCAGCAGCGGAGGGAGCAGGTGGGGGTGGGGAGGGCGGGAGGGGGTGCCCCGTTGCCTCACATACGGGCGGTCTCCTGCTGCCTATGCGGTTGCTATGGCAACAGTGGTGCGGCTGAGGCTGGGCGCCCCTGCCCTGCGCCCCGCAGACAGGGAGTCCCCTCCCCCTCCCGCCGGCCCCACCCCCCAGCCTTGGGGTGGGGCGTCTGCGCAGCTGGTGCTGCAGGCAGGAGTGGGGTCCGCACAACTGGGGGGCCCTCAGGGCCACAGCCCTTGGGAGGAACTGGGTGGACATGGTTTCGTGGGGGCTTCACACCACCGGCTCAGGGTCTCACCTCCTGGACCCACGGGAGTGGTGGGCCTTAGGCATGGGGCCCCAAGCCAGGAAGACGGGACAGGCTGGCACCCTCTGGGTCCTGTGGTCCCCACAGCTCAGCCAGGAGCCCCCCGTGTTCCCCCACACCAGGCGGTGCGGTGAGCCTGGAGGGCCGGGGCCGGGTGGGGACCGTTGTGGCCGGGGGACCCTCCCTCCCAGGCGATGGCAGCCCCTGGTCAGGCATTTGTGTCTCTTTGAGGAGTGGGCTCCTCCTGGGCTGAGGCACTGGTGGCTTTCTGAGGAGCTAGTCAGAGCCTCTCCCAGACAAAGGGCCCGTGTCCCCGTCCGCCCGCTGTCACTCTCTGGGGGAACTGGGGTGCGCTGAGTCACTGCTGCGGCTGCCTGCGTGCTGGGTGGGGGTGCGCTTTTGTGATGTTCCCGAGGAGGCAGACTGGGTAGTGGCAGTGACCGGCGGATGCGGAGAGGTGACCGGGGGCACGGGGCCACCTACGAGGCGGCGGCCACTGCTGTCCTCATGGTGCGTGCCCAGGTAGAAACTGACCACCGCACTTGGAAATGGCGTGTCACTTACACGTCCTGGATGGCGAGGAGTGGCGGCGGGGGGAGGGGGTGCTGTGGAGAAGCAGGTTTTAGGGCGCAAACCAGGGCCCAGAAAACGATGGGAAACAGAGAAACCACGGGCTCGGTCCCTGAGCTGTGGTCACCTGGGCTGGCCGCGCCCGTGAAACCCTGCCCCGCTGCGCCCGGGTCCTTCCTGCCAAGGGGCACCCGCGGGGAAGGCCTGGCGGAGCTGTGGGAACTGCCCTGGGACCGTGACGGTCCAGTGGTGACGTGCCTGGACGGGGCCCTGATTGTGCATTTGTCACTTGACTGCCCCACGACCTCGGGGCTTCGGTGGCTGGTCCCTGCCTGCAGGATGTGTAGCTGCTCTTACGCTGGCCACCTCCGCAGGCCATTGGACTTTCTCTGGTGCCTAGGTGCTGGCGAGGCCACCTGCTGAGTAGCCAGGGCTGACCCTCTGTCCTGGCCTCAGGGTGGGCAGGGTAGGTGGCTCAGGGACCACACCGGCCACTGGCCATTCCCCAGTGGGTCCTGCCCTGGCAGGGCTGGCACGGTGGTGGGACCAGAGGACGAGACTTCGGGGTCAGGAGTTGGTTTTTTGCCCTACCTTCGTGCAGGAGGCCCGCTCGTGGGGGCCAGGGGGGCCCTGAGGCCAGGCGGCTGCAGCCAGTGGGCAGTGCTGAGCCCACCGCCCAGCTGAGGGGGCAGGAAAGAAGGGGGAGCACCCAGTGCGCCTGCCTTCTCTCTCCTGTCGCCATGGCAACAGATGGCAGTTTGGCAGGAGACAGGAGGGGGAGGGCTTTGTACGAGGCGGCTCAGACCAGCTGGGGAGCCTTTAGGGATGGGGGTCCTGGGATGTGGCCACCAGCTGAGCCGACTCCTCCCCCCAGCCCCCCGGAGCAGCCCCCATTGCCCTGCAGGGCGGGTTTTAGACACCAGCCCATCTGAGCTTCCTTTCTGGGGGGCACAGCCCCACCCCATTCACAGTGGCCAGCTGGCCCGCCCTCTCTCCCCCTCGCTCCTGGGCTGGAGGCCCAGCTGCAAAGAGGCCAGTGCCCCCACCTGGACATCGTGACCCTGGGTCAGCGGCAGAGCAGGGGCTGCAACTGGGCAGTGGGTGTGTCCCCCTGGTCCCCCGCACACTGGATTTGGGGGGAAGGCCTGGCTGGTGCATAGCAGCCTCACCCTTGTCCGGCCACTGGCTGCAGGGGTGCCCGCCCCAGGGCTGAGGACCCACCACTAGGCACTACCCCTGATGACCATGTCCCAGCCAGCTCTGGGACCACACCTCCTCCCTCTGCCACCGGAAGGGCCCAGGCTGTCCTGAAGGTCACCTGGTCACGCAGAGCCTGAATCCGCCCACTGCACCCCTACTCCCGTGACACCGAGCTCATCCTGCTACAGGCCCTTCCTGCAGAGGTGACTCCCCCCTGCAGGACCACCCAGGCTCTGCCCTCATCTTCTCCATGTGGGCATGAGTCCTGCGTGGGCATGAGGGTGAGTCTGTGTGCACAGGTGTGCACGTGTGAGGTGTCCCCCTTCCCATGTGCAGGCTCACTTGCACCAGGTGAGGCCCAGCTGCGAGGCTCCCAGGTGCGAGTGCCAGCTCCTGAGCCGAGGCCTCGGGCCTGGCTCCCTCAGCAAGGAGATGCTGGCCACCTGCCCGGCCACTGCGGGGACAGGCTCAGCAGCCAGCCTGACACCCGAGGCCCTGCAGCGGCACGCAGAACCCAGCCGTGACCAGGGGCAGGTGCTGCCTCCCTGGCCCCAGGGACGGTGCCCCCTCCACCCCCAGCGCAGGGCTGACACAGCGCCAGCGTCACCCGTGAGCAGTGGTTGTTGGGGACTCAGGCTGCTGCAGGACTGTGTTATCATGATGCAGTTTAGAGTCGTCAGAGCCTGGTGATAGACCAATTTTTTTAAAAACTGAGATGAAATTCACATAACCAACCGAACCATTTTAAGGTCTACAGTCAGGAGCCTAGGGGACATTCAGCGTGTCATGCCGTCAGCTCCTGTCTAGTTCCAGAACAGTCCGTCCCCCTGGGGGCTCCTCCTGGTCCCCACCCCGGCAGCCTCCTATGTCCACGGGCTTACCTGGTCTAGATACTTTATGCAAATGTGTCCCTCTGTCTGGCCCTTCTCTGGAACTCTGGAATGGCCATCAGAGCTGTCGTCGTCCCCCAAACCTGACAATTAAGTTCGCAAACTTGCCACCA
>PVJL010010189.1:9945-51405 GCA_004026885.1 Lyroderma lyra | reverse complement strand
GGGGAGAAAGGGGAGGGGGTGGGAGAGGAGGGGGGGAAGCTAAATATAAGGTGATGGAAAGAGAAGTCACATTAGGTGGTGAACTTATTATACATCAAGTTGACAATGCACTGTAGAATTGTATGCCTGAAACCTATGTAATCCTTGCTAACAGATGTCACCCCAATAAGTCTAACAATAAAAATGAATTAAAAAACAAAACAAAACAAAACAAAAAAACAAAGTGCTTCATCTTGAAAGTCTAAAATTTATACAAACATACCAATGTTCATTTTACTTATTTATTACATTTACTTTTACCATTACAATAATCCTGGTCTTCTAGATGTCCTTGCGTCTAGCCTTACCCTTTTCCAATCCATATAGCAATGATGTAAATTTATATTATTAGATGAAACCACAGTATTAATAGTCTTCTAAGCTTAATATTATATTGTCAATAAAATATATTTAGATTAAAAAATAAAAACTGTATTTTTATAGAGCTGCATGATATTGTAGAGATATTATGTATTTATATTATTTTAAATTACCAAAAACATCTATGATTAAAGGGAGTTCTTAAATTGGAGTTGTATATGAGACCACCAAAATTATGTGCAAATCTTTGAATATGTATGTATTCTTCCTTCTGCGTCCACAGATTTCATCAGAAACTTTCTAGAACTTGGATTTTAGCAGATAACCAAAGAGTCTATGATCATAAAGAGTTTGGAAAATACTATTAGGGTTTGACTTTAAATTTTTGTTATTTTTTTAGATAAAATATAAAAATGTTTTGTTCTATAAAATATTTATTCATTATTACCACTAATTAAAAACACTTAATAATACAATAAACAGTGTAAAAAGACAAAAAATTAAGACTACATGATTAAAAATGTCTTAGTATGCTCTCACATAAATTTTTCAATAAATAATAGAAAACCCAATACAAAACCAAGCAGATGATATGAGCAAACAGTTCACAAAGTAAGGAAGAATACTGGCCTAGAGGAAAACATTCTCAGTCTGATGAATAATAAAATAAATGTAGAATAAGGAGTTTTATAAATCACCGATTACATTGATACAGATAGAAAGTACCGATAATATAAATTCTTGGCAACATTTTACATCCTGTTACTTACTCACTGCCAAATGGAAAATCAGTCAGCCTCGTTTTGTAATTTTCCAAATGATCCCCCAAGTCATCAACATTTAAACTATAGTACTGACAAATAATTCTAGCTATGAATGTTCTCCTAGACAAATACCTCATCCTCTTATTTCTGAAAATCCCACACAATCCATCCTCACTGCTCAAAAAATTATCATTGTGACAATGAAGCAACCAATAGTAACTTAGTGGTTTTCTCACACAAATCATACTTTCACTGGCATGGGGATGTAAATCCTCTGTATCCTCATCTTTAAACATGTGAGACCCACATATACTTCTACTAAAGGTCAAACTTTCTTTTATCTCTTTTCCCAGTCTTCTCAAATTACAGGGACTTCTTTCTACTGTTTCTGTGTTTTCTTCATCATAATGCTCTCTCTAAAGAATTATTCTCAACAACATATAAATATGCTGTATATCTCCTGTCTTTGTTTTTAAACTCTATTTGTATCTTTATACTCTTCCACCTCAAATTCTTATTTTTTGGTTCAACTTTACAACAAAACTTCTTGAAACAATTTACAGCCTGAATTTTTTTAACCTTCCATTAGCCTTTTAAATTTAACATTTATTTAAAATTCTTTAAACAAAGAATATAGTTCACCCTTGAACATGAGGGTATAGGGATGTCTAGCCCCCACGCAATAAAAAAACCCATGTATAACTTTTGAATTCCCCCAAACTTAACTACTAATAGCCCACTGTTGATCAGAAGTCTTACTGATAACATGAACAATCAGTTAACACATATTTTGTATGTTGTATGTATATACTAAGACTGTCTGGGAAAAAAAAGCCAGCCATAAGTTCCTCTATTTTTTATATTATATGGCTGGATACTTTCTGGAGAGCCCTTGTAGACTGTATTCTTAGAATAAAGTAAAATAGAGAAAAGAAAATGTTATTAAAAATATAATTCTTGTTGCAAATGCAAAAAAAAATAATAAAATACCTAGGAATAAACAAAGAATGTAAAGGATCTACACACTGAAAATTATAAGATATTATTAAAAGAACGTGTAGAAGACACAAAGAAATAGAAATTTATTCTGTGTTCATAGATTGGAAGATTCAACATAGTTAAATTGGCCATATTACCTAAAGCAATATACAGATTTAATGCAATTCCCAGAAAAATTTTAATGGCATTTTTTAAAGAAATAGAATGAAAAATTATCAGTTTTGTGGAACCACAAAAGACCCCAAATAGCCAAAGCAATCTTAAGAAAAAAACAAGGACAGGGGTAGCATACTCCCTGACTTCAATTTATACTACAAAGGGACAATAATCAAAGCTCAGTGCTGGCAGAAAAATAGATACACAGACTAACAGAATAGAATTGAGAACCCAGAAATAAACTCAAATATGTATGGGCAGATAATTTTTACAAAGGAGCAAAAACATACAATGGAGAAAAGAAAGCCTTTTCAATAAATGGTGCTGAGAAAATTAGAAAGCCACATGCAAAAGAATGAAACTAGACTGCTATCTGTCACCATACACCAAGGCTAACTCAAAACGAATCAAAGACTTAACTATAAGACCTGAAACAATAAATTGCATAGGCACTAAACTTATAGACAGTGGGTTCCGAGAGGCTTTTATGAATTTGACTTCAAAGGCAAGGGAAGTAAAAGCAAAAATAAATGAATGGGACTATATCAAACTAAAAAGCTTCTGCAAAAGAAACCATCAGGAAAACAAAGAGGCAACCAACATAGTGGGAGAAGATATTTTAAATAACATCTTTGATAAGAAGCTAATATCAAAAAATATATAAAGAACTCATACAACTCAACAACAAAAAATCCAATTAAAAAATGGGCAGAGGATCTGAATAGACACTTCTCCCAAGAAGACATACAAATGACCAACAGATATATGAAAAAAATGTTCAGTTTTAGTAGCTATTAGGAAAGTGTGAATCAAATCACAATGAGATACCACCTCACACCTGTTTGAATGTCTATTATCAATAAGACAAATAATAACAAGTGGAGGCTGTGGAGAGAAAGGAACCCTCATACACTGCTGGTGGGAATGTAAATTGGTACAGCCACTATGGAAAACAGTATGGAGGCTCCTCAACATATTAAAATATAATTACCATACAACCCAGCAATTCCTCTACTGCGTATGTACCCCCAAAATCTGAAAAGTTTATGTGTAAAGACATATATGTACCCTAAAGTTCACTGCAACATTATTCACATGGCCACAACATGGAAATGACCAAAGTGTCCTTTGATAGATGTTTGGATAAAGAAGTTGTGCATATATGCAATGGAATATTACCCAGTCATAAGAAAAGACGAAATACAGCCGTTTGTGACAGCGTGGAGGGATCTTGAGATCATCATGTTAAACAAATTAAGTCAGACAGAAAAAGTTGAGAATGCTATGATTTCGCTCATATGTGGAATATAAAACTGAAAACAGCAAACAAACAAATAAAAACCGATAGATACAGACAACATTTTAGTGATTACTGGAGGGAAAAAGTAAGGGTAGTAGAAGAGGGTAAAGGGAGTCCAAGGGAGGATGGAAGGAGATTTGACTTTGGATGGGAAACCCACAATGCAATATGTATCACAGAATTGTACACTTGAAACCTACATAATTTTACTAACAAATATAACTCCAAGAAATTTGGTAAAAAATTTTAGAAATGAAGTAATAAGAAAGAGAAAATAGTTTGCAAAAATTGTATAAGTCGACTAATGCAGTTGAAACTGGTGTTGTTCAAGGGTTGGCAGTATTTACTATTTCATTGTGAAATACACGTAGTATACATGACATAGTCATATTTTAAAGAACAAAAAAGTAAAACCTATGTACCCACAAATAAATTTAATAATAAACATTAATAATTTTAAAATAATCAGATGCTTTTCCCTAATTCTCTATTTTACTCCCCCTGAATTTTCTGTTAACAAGTTCCTTACTTTCTTTTTTATTTCTATAGGCACTTTCATGTTAAATATTAGAAAATAGAACAAATGCAGAGAAATTCATTATGTAAATGTGCAGGTTTAAGAGTTATAGAGCTAGCACCCATGAACCACCACTGACATCTAAAATAGAACATGGGAGCCCCCTAGAAGCCCACCAAAAGACATTACTGGTATCATTTTTATTTAATTAATAAGACTTAATTTTCAGGCAGCTTTAAGTTTACAATAAAATTGAGCATACTATATAGATAGTTCCCATATACCCACCACACCCAGTCCCCACTACTACACACAATCTTCTCCACCATCCACACCCTACACCACAGTGTATATTTGCTGCAATTGTCAAGTTCCTGGAGGTAAAATTCATAAAGCTTGAGGTCTCCCCTATGGGCTCCCTGGAGTTTTTAACTCTCAGATTTCCACACTCTGAGCCTCCAGAAATTAATCGATTACAGTTCAGATTATCCCACCCCGGCACGACTACCGGCAGAGGTTTCTGTTTGTGGATTTCTTGCTCTAATAAGTTGTAACCTTTTTTGTTGTATTCATCTATCAGTCTCTCTAATTTTTAGGGCAACAGTTTGCCCTGTGACCTTACTTCTCTGATGGATCTAAGAGGAGTTGATTTTTTTCAATTTGTTTATCTTTTTACTTATTATTAAAATGGAATGGCAATTTCTAAACTCCTTTCAAGCTAGACAAGAACATATGAAATTTTCCTACTATAGCTTTTTATAGCTCATATTTATTTATGTTTACTAAATATAGATCATTTTTATTTCTTGGTCTGTTTCCCTGCATGTTTATGAATCCATTGAAATCAGTTATTTTTGTTGTTGTTTAAATTATTCCCTTTAGTTTTCCTTTTAGTGTATAACACAGGTGTTAAAGGAGTTAGACATAATTTGTATTCAGCTAGTGTGAAATAATAGGCTTATAATAAAGCTATTACTCTTGTTCACAACAAAAATGTACTTTTATTTTCAAATTAATTATTTAAATGACATTACTGGTTCTCCATAAGTAGCCTCATACTTAAACAAAAAATTACAATTTTAAGTCTGGATTCTTGTCTTCTTGAAACATTCTTCTATTTCAACCTCTAAGTGGACAATTATTCATTGTAGAAGTGTCAAAGGAGCATATAAGAAAGAGAAATATAGATTTCAAAAATTTAGAAATTGTCATATGAAGAGTCTCTGTAAAGAAAAACAATTTTTTTAAGTGACACAAAGTAGGAACAATTATACAAGTAACATCTTACATACAAGCAAAATCCCAGTCTATAGGTGACATAAGGTGACATTATTTCTGATCTTTTCCCCCTACTCACTCCACTCCAAAGTGCTTCTTTTATTTTCCTCCTTTTAGTATATGGGACCATTTTCTACCTAACCATCCATACCAGAGATCTGAAAAAGACCTTTGATTTATCTGTCTCCTTTTCTCACTATATTGAGTAGATTACCAAATATTGTTGATTCTAAAGCATTTTATCTTTCTTCTCTATATGAACCCATATAAAGTTTAAATTCTTATATTTCTAAAGGATAACTACTATGTTAATAGTTAAAACTCTAGCTTTGCCCTACTCAAATCCATCCTGATTTATCTTTCTAAAATAAACAAGTTATTTTTGTATTGCCCTTGCTTGAAATACTGAAATGATGCTCAGGAGTTTGTAATGAGGCAATAATTTATGTGCTCGCCCAACTTTCCTCTTTAATGTTATTTCTCTCCGTATTTTGTCCTCATTACCTAAGTACTCGCTCTACCTATGTTAAATAACTTGTTTGTCACATAGATACATCGCTGTTTGACTGAAAGGACCTCCCTCATAGCTCCCTACCACTCGCTATCTTCTACAAATCTTTCAAGATTTAGCTCATGGGCTGCTAGGAAGTTTAGATAGAAAATATCACTCAATTCCCCCAATATGCTGTGTATCAAGTACTGCTTCAGTCATTAAGAGTAAAATGGGAAACAGATTCTCTGTTGTACTTAGTTGAATTAAATCATGTGCTGATACAGTTCTTGCACAAACAGATATGCTGAAGGCTGTTTGCTGCAGATTTCTATGAAATAATAAAGTTTGATATCTAAATATCCATCGATAGGGGAATGAGTAAATAAATCATATGTATATTATTATGCAACTGCTGAAATGAATTAACTAGATTACATGTTGAGTTGCAAAAAAAAAGTTATAGAAACATTTGCCCAGCACTATACATTTATGTAGGTGAACACATAATTACCTAATGCCAATGGCTTAAGGATAATACATGTGTACTGAAATAATTAAAAACACTGCCTGGCAGAACACACTCCAAGTTCATGATAGTGACCATCTCTGGAGAGAAAAGAAAAAGTATGTGACTTACAATCAGAACATAGGAGTATTCAACATTATCTGTATAGTTTGCTTCTTTTATATTTTAAAAATATGGAGTAAATATGCCAAGATATAATCTTTGTTACATCTGGGAGGTTTACGTTTGAGGTTTGTGCTGTTAAATAGATAGTAGATGGATGATAGATATTCTAAACAAGTGAACATATTAAAGAGGATTAGATTGAAGGAAAAGTTTCACTTACAGTGAAACAGGAGATTTCAAATTAGGCTAGAGGCTCTGAAATTTGACATCATCTTTTGACTTCTTCAAAACTGTTACTTGTGATCTTGGCCAGATTTCTTTACTTTTAAGACTAGTTTTAACCTGTATGTCACATGGGGATATAATCATATCGTAGATATGTTTTTGTTTGTTTGTTTTTTAGGTTGGAGCAGTGAAAATGTTCCAAGAACTCAGTGAATTCTAAGGACTCGAAGTTTCAAGTTTTGTAGTTATTGTTTATTGTTCAACTAAAAAAAAACATCGATTTTAATCTCTACGTAATAAAATCCATGTTATGTTCGCCACATATACGCGTATAACGATCCCTTTCTAGCCAATAACCACAGGCATAGAAGAGGCTATCTCTAGTGAACAATTCAAATTTATTCTTTCCTTTGCAAATGGCTCAAAGTACCTAGCGTGGCTCAACATAATAGCCCTTTGTTGAAAGTCATCCATTATTTTTTCTGTGACATTGTATACTTTGAGAACATAAATGCATGAGGATACCCACTATTGGCATTCCTCTTAAAACAATAGTCCCATCTGTGGTCCCTTTTATTCTCAAATAGGCAAAGCAGTGTGCAATCTTAAAAAAAAAACTGTCTAACCAGCCACAAGCTATGCAATGCGCTCATTCAGAGCTACGAAGATTCACAGATGGATACATTGCTGTGATAATGTTGGACTGTGATTATCTCAGATGAACTGGAAAGTTGCCTTACTCATTGGAACCTAGAGAGCCATTCACTGTTATCCCATGTCTGCACTATTAGCTCATATTCCAAAACCAGCCTATGTTTTGGCCTGCAGTGTACAATAATGTTTTAGATGCAAGTTCACACTGTCACTTGGTTAAACAAAGTATAAAAATAGAATACAGCCTCTTATAACTCCTTATACTCAGAAGACTATGTTTATGACAATAACTAGCTGATTGCATTTTTAGCAACAGAAGTATGAAAAAAATATAAAAATACAGAAGGCTGATTAGATTACTTAAGAGTTTAGGGAGCTGTTTATATTAAATCAAGAAGACAACCAATAACGACACTACTGAATCACAAATTGCAGTAGTGTATTTTACACAAAAGACTAATGTGGTTAGCATATCTACTATAGTGCTGTGGATATAATTATAATGTCATCTCATGTGATCATATGTGACACTCTGAATCCATATAAACAGCCTTTACTAAATATGGTTGGACAAAAATTCTTTCATATGAGGTACATTAATCTATCATGCCTCTTTAGTGAGATGCAGCCTTGGACAGATGGGAATAGTGGTCACTTATTGCTTTCTTTCCTGAAATTACAAATTTTGAAATATTGTCTAGGGGTGTTTTTGTTATGAAGTAAACCAAATGACTAACTACCTTCTTTCAAGATAATGAAGCACAGTAATTGTCACTGTTTACTGACACAAACATACATGTTAAGAGGTTGTGTAATAAAGACAAAACTTATTTTAGAGCAGAGATTTTTCGAACTACTCATCTCAGAGTCTTGAAAGCTATTTATTAGTGGTCAGAGTGGGCAGCTTTAACCATAGCATGTCCAGACTAACAGGAGTGATATTTTGGACTCTATTTAAACTTTCATATGATGGCAGGGCTCCACTGATGAACATTACCAAGCTATACAGAAAATTTTAGTTATAATTAATCTAGTGTCCATTGCCCTAAAAAAAGTACAAAATGTTAATATATATTTCTAGAAACTGGAAAAATGATGCAAATCTATAAATAGGAAAGAAAAAATGCAAAAGAATTACCATATTACTAAAAAATAAAATGTAAGGGGGTAATAGGTAGTATTTATGTAATATTTATTATATGATAAATACCGATCTGATAATTCTACACACATTAGCTCATACATTTATATCAATAATGATCCTATAATCCTATAATAATGATGACAATCTTATACTCCTTTTTATACAATCTTATACAAATTTTATAGATAAATAATGTGATATATAGAAAGTTCAATGGACATGTCAGGACAGGCTTGGAATCTGATCGTAACTGCTACACCATGGGTACAAAGGTGGGAGAACATCGTTCTTTAATATATCATGGAGCCAAATGAGCACAGCATTGTTTCAGGAATATACCAATGACACTAACTAAGGACAATAAAAACAGATGATATCTAGGTGGAAAGTTAATATATGAAAAAGGTTGAATTTCAAATTAGTAAAGAAAGTAAAATTAAGAACTAAATGGAGTTAGGGATAGACTTTTATTTGAAAACACTTTTTATTTCAATAACTACCTCATACTATATGAAAATTACTAGTAGATTCAAGCTAAATATATTAAAAATCTCTAGAAGAAAAGTAGAAGGATATTTTTAGAATTTAGAGGTAAAAAAGCCTTGCTAAATAAGGTGAAAAACCCAGAATAAGTACGAGGTCAGACAATTAATTTTGTGAACTCAACCTAGAAAAAGTGTTACATACTTCATTGCTGAATATCACAATGGTCGCCTTCGAAGTACTCCCCTTGGGAAGCTGTGCATCGATGCCAGAGCATAGTCCCTCCTTCAAAGCAATTTGGAACTCTTTTTCTGCAGTGGCCATCAGAGCTGTCAGCAAACTTGCCACTATTCACTTACGGTGGCAGCAGTGTACAAACAACTCAGTAGGGTGTCATAACCTTGGCAAGGCCCAACCACATAAGGTAAAGAGTGAAAGAATTCACTATGCAAAACTTAAGATATTAATAGACATCATAAACAGAGGTAAAAGACAAGAACAGGATGGAAGGAAGCATTCTTTTTTTCAGTTTAGATGCAACAAAGGAATAATAACCATAATACAGAGAAAACTTTTATGATTCAATAAGAAAATTGCAAAAAGGAAAAAAATGAGCAAGTGATAAGCATAAACATTTTACAGAAAATAAATACAAATGACCGATACATACGTTTAAAAAAAGTTCAACCCCATCAGTAATTTCTAAAACTCAATTTAAAATAATGATAAACCTAAGTTGGATAAAATTTAAAAGGTTAATATTCAGTGCTGAGAAGTCTATGATCAAATAGGACAACTCATACATTGTTGAAAGAGATGGTAAATTATTTAAGATTTTTAGAGGATAATTTGGTGGCATTGACTAATATTCAATTGTTTGTATCTTTCGATCCAATTATTTTACTTTAGAAACTGTTCCTACAGAAATACTAGAACATGATTATTAAATGCAGGTCTAAGTAAGGTTAATAACCTATCAACTTTTAATATTAAAAAACCAAAACCACTTAAATATCTGTCAGTGCCTAGAAAATACTATCACAGTATTAAAATGAATGGAATGATAATATATATTCTTATATAGAAAGATCTCCAAGATATATTAAGTGAAAAGCCCCAGTTACAAAGCAGTGTATTTAATCTCATTTTTCGTAAATATAAAACCACATACATATGTAAAAAACTGTACGTACTCATATATGCAAAATAAAAACGTAAACATCTTTTTTAACGATTCCAGAATAAGTTGGAGATACCAGGCTCTTTTGCCCTTAAAAGCTCTATAGAAGTAGTTGACTTCTACAGAACAAAGATATGTTCTTACAATATCTTATATCTTACATCATTTTATATTTAATCCACATCCCTATGCAAATTTCATCAATTTCTCCCTAAATGTCTTTTATAGCCATTTTTTTTAATGGTCCAGGACCCAATCCAGGCTTACCCATTGCATTCACTAACCATATTTGTTTAGTTTCATTTACTCAGGAAAAATTCTTCAGCTCTCCTTTGTGCTTATTGACCTTAACATTTTTGAAAAGTAAAGTTATTTTGTAGAACCTTTCTCATTTTAGGTTTGTTTGATGTTTCTCTAACATTTGATTTGGGTTATGAATTTCTGGCAAGAATATCACTGAAATGATGTTGGATCCTTAGTGCATCACACAAAGAAGCACGTAGTATTGGTTTATGCCAATATTGGTGATTTTAATTTGGATCACTGCTTCTTTCATCTATTATCAGTTTCTATGGCTTCTTCAGAGATAATCAGGTCATATTATGTAGGAGCATATTAAGGAAAAGTCTGTGACTTCTTTATATATTTTTGAGCTCTGGTTCTAGCAGTCATACTGTATAAATAAATAACTGAGTATATATATATATATATATGTGTGTGTGTGTGTGTGTGTGTGTGCATGTGTGTGTGTGTGTGTGTGCATATATGTGTGTGTGTATGTGTATCTATCTATCTATCTATCTAGCATTATAGGATTCACCATTTTGGTGAATACTATGTTAGTCTTGGCGTTGTTTTACAGCTATGGTCTGTTTGAATTTAACAATCACTGCAAGAAGTAAGGAAAGTAAGAGCTATACCTGAAAATTTTAAGATATTAGTTATTTTAGACCACCCATTTTCTAACTGTCACTGAAAGTGATTTATTCAGACAACATTTCCAATGGTACATACTATATTTAATGTGATTAATCTACTTGTAGGTAGTGGTTCTCACTTGCTGTATTTGTCCCACTGCAAATGGTTATGAATAATTCACTGTTTCTAAAATATAGCTTAGAGGCTCCATGTCCTATAATTTATTGATTAATACTTATTTGCCTTATGCCAAAATAAAAGGCCAATTTTGTTGAACCAGTAAGATCAAACAGATAATTTAACAACAGCAATAAATAAGTCATTTGGTAGTTTTGTGTAGAAAATCTGGACTGATGAACTTTTAAATTTTGACACTATATTGATGTATTCATAAATACCACCCAGAGGTGCTCTAAGTGTTTATAAGACAAGGCATCTTTATGGTTTGTAGACCTTACTGAAACAAAGAAAACAAAGAAAAGTAGGTACTCAGGAGTGTAGATATGATGCCCTTTGTATAGCAAGTTACTGTAGGATACAATGATGCTTCAAAGGAAGCAAATATTCCATGTATAATTCTATAAATTATAGGTCATAAGGAAATATATTTGGAAATAAGCAAGAATCTGATAAAAATTTGATAAAGATAAAAATATATTTAGCAATTCATTTCCACAATCTTTTTTTTAACTTAAATGTGTAGGTCTGTCATAACTGTATGTTCACCCAATGCTTAAAATGCTACAGGGATTGAATGAATACAGTCATTTTTTTATTATCTATTTTTTATACTATATTGATTACTTTTAAAATTTTTAACTAACACTCAAAGATGGCAAAATCAAGCGCTTATAAATTGGAAAGTCTACAACTTGACAAATAATCTTTCACAATAAAATATATTCATTTCTATTAACCTAAAATCTTATTTCCCTATCCGCTAATGAAATATAAAATAATTATGGAAAGTACAGACTTACAGGCAGATTATGAGGTTCAGTGAACACAAGAGCAAATCTTGAATCTGAGAGGAAACTGGTTTATCAAGCCAGAGTTAGTGCAATGTGGCTATATGAGTAATACATTAATGAAATCCATGAGATAGTAGTTCTTCTTGCTGGAACAATTACCGGGTTGGTGTATTTATTATTAATATCTATATGAAGTTGGTGAGCTTTGAGGGATAACTTTTGTAAAGTACTCACAAAGTGTCTGGCTCAATTAATTTGAAGTTCTCTATGTTTTCCCTTATTTCCTTTAGTTAAATTTAATTCAACACACATTTATAGAGAATCTGTTATGTTTTTATCCTGGTACTAGATGCTGAGATTTAAAAATGAAGAGAATCTCATTCTTGTCCTGAAGTTTGTCTATTAGTAAAAACTTAACACTTAACATAACTCTATGGGCTATGTATCTTATTAAATATATTACTGAGTTCAATAAATATAACTAAATGAATAAACAAATACACTTATTTTCTAAAATTCTTTTTAGGTATGAACCAAAAGAAAATCTTAACATTCACTTATTGATTGGTCCTTTATTATAATAAAGGACTAGATCAGGAAGATTGATAATAAAAGAATAGAAGCTAAATTATTCATACTGAAAATGTTGTCTTAATGGTCAGTCAACCATAAACATGATTTTGAAGTATAGAAATAATGTATTCTATGCAAAGCAGCATCTTTTATTACTTGAGAAGTGAAGATAATCTTATCTGCTTAATGATTGAAGTCTTGCCTACAAAGCTCCAAATAATAGGTTGAAAACAGAAGGCAGTCCTGCAGTTACTTCTTAAGGTGTAGATTTTTAACATTGTAGAAAGCAACAATTTGAATATCCAAAAAAAATTTTTATTAAAGACTCTGAAATTAAAATAGAAAGCAACTTTAGATATCACGCTGTTTTACAGATCAGTATGCAACCTACAAAGCTTAACCAAATTTTTCAAGATCCCAGTATTAGTGGTAAAATTTTAGCTACAACTCAAACACTGACTCACTGTTCATTGTTTTTCAATGTTAACTTATTTATTTTAGTACTTCAAACTCTTTTAATTTTCATCTGCATTTGTATAATCATATACATCCTATCTGTGGGAAATACGCTAAAATTCTTAAAAGGAAGGTCACTGATTTTAATGAGATATGATTTGGCAGACATTAGTAGATATTTAATCGCTAGTGTTTTCTTTAAATTGCTTGTTTATTTTAATTCTAAATGTATTAAGTGCAAGGGACCTCATATGGAGTAAAAATATTTTAATTTCTTACAACGTAATAAATTTCTCAGTCATGAGAGTATATGGGAACAAAAACACAACATTTCCTCCAAATTGCTCTCTTTCTCCCCAACCATCACAGTCAAAAATAGAGTTGTACTTGTTGCTTTATGTTTCTCTTATGAACTGGTAAGAAATGTATGGCTGATTTTTGTCAGTCTCTCCTTGCAGTGGGAATGAAAGGACCAAAGTTACTCTATTTGATTTCTCTAATACTAAGTCATAAATATATTTTCTTTTTAGTCCTGGATACAACTCCGGAGTCCAAGAGCTAAAGAAAAGAATATTCAACTATGATCTCGCAGAATTCGGGTGATTGTGAGGAAGACCTGCAGGTGGAGAATGGGAGGTATCAGCATTATATACCTGAAGTAAAGACTCCTCTCATTAACCTTCTGTAATTAGCTTAACAAATGAGGACAGACATGAAGGAGCAGAACATGCTCACTTAAGAGCAGCAAAATCCACAAAACAATATCAGAGAGAGATGAGCCCATGGTTCCTCAATTTCAATTCAGTGATTTAATTGAAATGAGAGGAAACCTTCCTCAGGGGCCACAGGCAGGAAAGCCTTCAGTCCGATGTTCAGCAAGCCAGTGAGTCAGCCACACATGAGCTGAGGTGGGACAATAGGAATAGGAAGGGAAGGTTTCTGCACTGCTTTTCAGGTCTGCAATCTCCTTCTCAGCTTTTAAATTTATTTTCTGATATACACTTGGGTCATAAATGGATAAAAGGTTCCACTGGTTCCAATTCCACACTCCCCATTTTTCTCTTCCCACTCTTCTGCCTTTTCCTTCCTCCCTCCCTCCTTTTTTTCTTTCTTTCCTTCCTTCCTTCCTGCCTTTTTGCTTTTTTCCTGCCTTTTTATTAGTTATTTATTACATACATAACAAAACTTACATTTGAACCCCTTTTAAGTGTACGGTTCCGTGCATTTAGTACATTCACATCGCGGCACAATCATTATTGCCGTCTGACTCCAGCACTTCCGTCCTTGCCTGGAACTCCACACACTGGCTCCCCCTCCTCCTCTCCTCCTAGCCCCCGGCAACAATCATTCTACTCGATCCCTGTTTTGAAAAATACTTACTGTCATCAGACTTCTCAATTCTTAAGTTTTGCCTATCTAGGTGGTGCTAGATATCATTTTATTATCTCTTTTTTCATTCGTTTATGTGATTGAGCAACATTTCATACGTGCATTGGCAATGTTTTCATTTTTGTGAAATAACTTTAAAAATGTGTATCAGCTTTATTGAGTTATGATTCATATGCACTATGATTCACCTATTCAAAGCATACAATTCAGTGGTTATGGGTATATTCACAGTTATGTAACCATTATTACAATCAATTTTAAAACATTTTCACTACTCTAAAATAAATTTGTTAGCAATAACTCCCCCAGACCTAAGCAACCATTAATCAAAACTCTATAGTCTCTTCAGAGTTTTCTGTTCTGGACATTTCATGTAAATATAATAATAAAATATGTGTTTTTATGTGATTAGTTTCTTTTACTTGACATAAAGTTTTTTTTCCTATGAAATAGTATATATCAATACATCATTTCATTTTTTTTGCGGAATAATAGTTCACCCTTGTGGATATACCAATTTTTGTTTATCCATTGTCAACACATGTTATTATCTGTCTTTTAAATTATAACAATTAATATCCCATTGTGGTTATGATTTCAAATGTCCTAATTACTAATAAAAGTATTTTATCTGGTAGGCGCTAGTTAGTAGCAAAAGTAACAGCATAGAAAATAAGACAGAGACAGGAGAAAATTTAATGAAGGATAAGTTATCAGGCAGATAAACACTATATGAGACTGGACTTGAATTAGTAATCAAGATTTTTTCCTAACATTTTCACCCCACAAATTGGACATCATCATCATCATTATTATCATCATTATATGTACAAAGACTTTTTATGGAGATTTGTCTACATAATTAATGAAATTTTGGCTTGTTTTTCATGTTTAATCATCTCTGTCTTCTGTCTGAGATAATTTTCTTTCTTCCTGAATAGTAATCTTTAAGATTTCTTTATTGAAATATCTTGGCAATAAACACTCAATACTTATTCTTCTAAAAATTCTTTATTTCTTTTATCCATGTCCTTGAAAAATATTTTTACTGAGCATATAATTTTAGATAGATAGCTATTTCTCACAGTCGTTCAAATATATTTACTAATTTCTGCCTTCCAGTGTTGCTTTTGATGAGTTTGTTATCAATATAATTGATTATTTTATATGTGATCTATCTTTTCTTCACTGCTATTTTTATAACCATTTCTACCTTTGCCTATTCTCTGCTCTCTTTATTTATCTTTCAAACAAAAGAATAACACTGAATAACATTACTATTATTAATGAACACCTACTATGTACCAGGCACTAATCTATGTACATCTTTTATATCATTAATTTTTACAACATCCCTATAAATTACTCTTAATAGGCCCTTTCTATAAATGAGGAAATGAGGCACAATGTATTAAATTCTCATGGCCATGCCGCCAGAAAATAATAGAACAGGCATGAGACGTGTGTGAAGCTGTACTCTATAAACAGATTTGCTCTTTTGAAGTGAACTTTTACCCCTGCCCTCTCAAATACTCACTTTAAACATCACCCAAGCTTAAAATAGGATAGGTATTTCTAATGATAATTTATGTGTAATTCAACTAATATCTCCTGCTAAGATAAATTAAGAGTCACTTTAAAAACCACACTCATAGAAATAAACTCAGAAGGAGACTGTCACGGGACTATGTTGTGGAAAATGTGCCACTAGGATTCTGCAACTGTTTTAGCAATTTCTTTTTTTAGAAAGTGGAAAATTTATCTCTAAAAGCTATTGTTATATATTTGAAAAGTTTCTTAGGTTTATATGATAGATTTTTGTGCTTTCTAGAGACTCAAGTGAAAAGATTTATTTTATTTTTAAAATTATATTTTAGCAAAATGTGACTGTAATTTTCAATTCATTGCTACAATACTTTGTGGTACCATTAAATATTATTTATGTGACTTTAGTATTCAATTTTATTCACTTTATTTTTAAATAATTTATAGAAACTTATTATATTTTTATATAATAGACATATTATAGTTCTTAACCTTTAGGTCAACAAATTAAGTGGTGATCACCAATTCTGTTTAAATTATTTCTGACTTTTGTTCCATAGAACAATTTTTCTGAAAATAGGAACATCTGATTAACTTAAAAAAGTAAAGTATGAAAGTAATGTAACAAACTTCATTCTTTACATGTGCAATTTAAACCTTATCTACCAAAAACAAAGAATATAGTCATCTTAGCAAAGTAAAATATTTAAATTTAGAGTTAGAACACTAGTCACTGTAATCATGATTAACAGAAGACTAGTTATTCTATTTGTTTGAGTTGTTTAGACATTTGCCTGCAACACAACTCCTATAATTCAGAGTATATGTAGACACCAAGCATACTTACTACATAATTACATAGTCTAAACCCATCTATCTCCTTGTCCTTCAAATCATATATACTAGGAGCTTTGAACTGATACAATTAACTTCCTGGAAAAATCTAGTTTTGTTATCACTAAATATCAGTGGTTACATTTAATGAAATTAGTCTGGTAGTCAAAATTTCATATCTGGAAATCTATTTTATCTAAAATGTAAATAGCAACAGGCATTTATCATTATGAGTTATCTTCATCCCAAATACTGAAATGCTGAAAACTCTTTCAGGAATGTCTCCTAGATTCTGTCTCTATTATCTGTATTCATTGAATTCCTTAGCAATGTCCCTCATTATTTTTTGATCCAATAGTTATCACAACTTTCTAATTAGTCTCCCTACAAGAATCTTTATACTGCAACCCACCTACAATGCACAATCCTAAAATATCACCATAATAATTCTATATTAAGACCTGTAACGACTTCCTGTTGCCTCTTAGTTGAGGTTACAGTCATACTGCCTTTGCAATCTCATTTCAACATATCTCCACATGGACCTACAGACCTTGTTAAATATTCCTTTGAAGTATTCAACAGCAAAAACATACTAAACATTTCCCATCTGGATATAGCATGACTCTAACAATTGCTTGTCTTATAACATTAAGTCTATTTGGGGTTTTTTTTTAATTATCTGCTTTACTTGAACAATTTTTACATATCTTTCAAGAGCCACCTCTAAGTTTACTTCCAGAGTGATATCTCTCTAAACACTCCCAGAATGTTTGCCGTATTCTCCTCTATGTTTCCAAAGCTATTGGCAAAAAAATTCATCATAAAATGAGCAGTGTGAATGGACTAAATTAAAACACAGATAAATTAACATAAAAATGTCATTTTTATTATTGGTAAAGCTGAATTGGAAAACATGGTGTGGATCTATAGCTAAAATCAGGCTTTCTTAATTCTAAAATTATCAGAATAATATACCTACAAAACTACGTTAACAACGTATCATACATAAGTAGAGAAAGCGTGATTCCTAAGGATAAGCAGTTTAACAAGACAGATCTCATGTAAGACTCATGAGCAGGCGCCAAGTTCCTTCCAATCTCTCCTGTCATCTCTTTGAGCAATAGGTTTGGGTGAGAAAAAGGTTGGACCTCTTTTTTTCAATCCTGTGTTTTTCTTCTTGGGAGTGCAGAGAAAATCCTTCCTCATGTAGGAAAGCATGAGAAATGGAAAATAAAGACTTTTTTCCATAATACTGCCATGCTGTTTGCTCTCTTAACTGAATATCCTGCCTCCACTTTCAGTAGCCTTCATGTCTAATATCAATTACCGATCCTTTCTGGAACTAATTATAAAACAGTTTAGATTTTTGACACAAAGGCTCTGATACTGTTAAGGAAGAAGGCCTAATCAAAGCAAATATAAGCTCCTTCTAAACCTCAGTGAAAATACATCCTTATTCTAATTTCTAATTCAAACAATGCCCAGTCATATGGTTTGTAAAGAAATGAATGTTTGTGTTCCCTCCCAAATGAATGCATTGAAGTGCTGAACTTGCAAAGTGCTGGTTTTTGGAGATAGAGCCATTAGGAGGTACTTAGATGAGATTAGGAGAGTGGAAGTCTCGTTATGTGATTTGTGTCTTCATGAGAAAAGACACCAGTGAACACAATGAGGAGGTGGCCATTTGCAAGCCGGAAAGAGAATCCTTACTAGAACTGACCATCCTAGCACTCTGATCTTAGACTTTCAGTCTCTACAACCATTAAAATATGTTTCTTTTGTTTAATGATCTCAGTCTATAGTATTTTGCTATGATAGTTTCCACAGACTAATACACAGTCCAATATAGTTCTTCAGACCTTTTATAAAGATTTTTGATTATCAGTTACCTTAATATTAAACTGATGTTCTATAAAATGATCCGAAGTCAAAAATCATAATGCCCTTTACCTGAGCAAATACGTGGACAAAAATTAAAATCCAGAAATGTTACCCCTTCATTTTTAATCAGTGTTCAAGATAAGCCTGATGTTATTAAAACCCAAAGCAAAGTGGTATTTGTTTCTAACCAATATCTGCTTCTTAATCTTAGATGGGGGTTTCATTCAGTTTCTCCATGTAGAGCAAATGCAGTTGTAATGGATCCATCCATCCAGAGAATGTTTCCATTCTTCATGGGGCACCTCACACTACAAGAAAGCTGGTCCTGAAAATAGCAAAGTTAGTAAAAGTTCATCTTAGTGCCCTGAGAAGTTTTCAGGAGATGATGTTTCCAGACTCTCAGATAAAAGCAGAATATCAAAAAAGGAAAAGTGGACAGAGAACAATTTGGCTTTCAGCTTCATCACAACATTGGTAAATTTGTCCTGGGTTTATAGAATATGCAGTCTGTGCGATTAAATTGATTGTGAGAAAGGATAGCTCCACATTTGTATCCATTTTCTATTGTTGCTGTAACAAATTACCAAAAACTTCATGTCTTAAAACAATACAAACTTATTATCTTTTAGTTCTGGAGGTCAGAAGTCTAAAATGACTTATCAGGACTACGTTTTTCTGGAGATTATAGGAAAATACCTGTTCTTTGCCTCTTCCAGGTTTTAGGGGCTATCTGCTGTTCTTAACTCATGGCTGCATCCCTCCAACTTCTGTTTTTCCATCAATCTATAATTCCTCTTATAAAAAACCTTTGTGATTACATTTTCCATAAGTCAGATAAATCCAGAAAATTCTGCTCATTTCAAGGTGCTTACCTTAATCACATCAGAAAAATCCACATTGCCATATAAAGGAATATGTTCTGAGGTTTCAAGGATTAGGACATGGACCTCTTAGGGGAGCCACTATTGTGCCTCCCGTGATGTTTAGCATTTGAGAAGACAAAAAAGAAAAAAGCGGCTAGACATGATCATCTCTTACTAAGTGGTGTTTGGAACATACCACCTCCCAAGAAAACTAGAATTTTGCCCTCTGGCACCCAATATCTTGAAGTCTTACATGATAGTCCCTTCTAAATGTATCTTCTTAGTTTCTATCCTGCTTCAAACCTCAGGTCTCCGAGGCAGGCCAATGTTAAATTGAGCGTGGGTCGCAGAACACACAGGCTGCCCTTCACTCATGAGTACTAACCACCAGTAGAGATTTTACCCTTGCTTCCTCCAAATTCCCAACATCCTGCTTTGGTTTCTGCTTGAGCTGGTTATAAAGGTACCTTCCAGTAGGATCTCCATTCTTTTTGCATGTATAGTATTTAGGGAATAATCATCAACATACTCCTGAGCCAGCACTTCAGTTGGTAGACCAGAAGCATGGCCTCACATGTCTCTTAAGTGAGGACCAATATCTCTGTGATGTGTTCTTCACTAGATACTTTTCATTCATTCATTGTCTTTAACGTTTTCCAGGTCTTAAATAATTTCTGTTATTTCAGTGGTACAATGCTATGCCCATGTATTTCTACTATATTCTTCTCTACAGAACTGGACCATGACTCTGGAGAACATTTTTTATTTTGATCTCCAATTCCTTTCAAGAAGATTCAACTGTCCTTGCTAACAGATGTCACCCCAATAAGTCTAACAATAAAAATGAATTTAAAAAAAAAGAAGATTCAACTGAAATTTTTAAATGATTTAGTCAGTTTCTCAACTTCTCCAGACTTCTTTTTTTCTCAAAAGTATTCTATTAAATTATGCTATGAAGTTTCCAGTTGTAATAAATATAAAGGTAATGAATTCTAGTTCTAAAATGTAAGTCCTTTGAAATAAATTTTGTTCACCTTAACCTCCTTGAGATGAATAATGCTACCTAGAAGGGCTTTCACATGATATCAATAATGCAAGAAATCAATAAAAGTAAAGCAGATTGTATTGAAATATTTGTATAGCAAATGTAACTCAATTTTCTCTCTGGATTTTCAGATGTTCATTTCAATTGTTACCTCATGTAACAACACCATTTTAAGAAACCATCAGGTTAAATCATTTGTTGCAATTTCTTAATCATGCTTCTCTGTGACAAAATGATTAATATATAACTGTTACATCAAAATAATTGGTTTAACCTCTATATAGGCTATTTATCATAATCATAGAAAGCAGTTGTGAAAATATTATTGACTAGAAGGAATCTTTAAAAAGTGAATATAAAAGGATAAGTGCGGTTACATCACTGCTATAGAGAAACAATAATTGAAAATGTATTTACACTCTGAGTCTTCATTCCATTCCATTGGTTCATCAAAATAAATAAAAATGAGATTTCTATATTATCAATGTCCTCCATTTATGATTCTATATAGATGATGCAAAGATTCAGAAGTAACAACAGATAAGAAAACAAATCTTCCAGATAAAACTAAGTAAATCTGCATAGGAGATTTTCAATTGAGTGTGTGTGTGTGTGTGTGTGTGTATGTGTGTGTGTGTGTTCAGAGGGTGCCAAAAAATGTATACAAATTTTAAGAATGGAAAGAACTGTGTTAAAATTGTAATACTCCATATATATCAATAACAAAAGATGACTACAAGTCACATTTGACTTCTGCATTTACAGGAGGTGCTCAAAGTGGTTACCATCAGTATTTATGTAATACATAAACAACATCTCTTAAAATGTATATACATTTTATTGGCACCCTGTGCGTGTGTATGTGTGTGTGTGTCTGTCTAGACAGAATCCAGCCATAAATGCCTCTATTTTTCATATTATATGGTTGGATACCTTCCAAACAGCCCTCATATATGCTCTTACACACATTTTCAATCATCATGAACATAATTACAGTAGACTCTCTGTTAACTGGAACTCAAGCAACCGGCACTCTCAAGCAACTGGCAAACATTTCGTTTTTCAGTTGCTTGAGAGTGCTGGTTGCTTGAGTTCCGGTTAAAGAATGGTCTACTTATATTTCTCCCAGCATCTACCAATTCCCCTTTGGTGCTGGTTAACTGAGCCTCTACTGTATATTCATTTCAATAGCTTAAGTTAAAAATTTCAAAGATATTTTACTCAAGATGATCCTAGAAGTTCAAAGGTTAATCAACCACCTGCAACTCCAACAAGGAGCAACGATAGAAATATGCATTTAAATGCATTTATAAGACATAACTCTTTATGAAAGCAAGCTATACATCTCCAAGAAAAATGTATGCAACATAAAAAGAACAGTAGCCTGATGTCTAAAGCTGTATGCTTACTGAGTTCTTAGAAATGGACACAGGGAACGGGGCATGTAGTTTTTTTTTTTCCTTCTGAGTAACTGAAATAGAAAATAGGCCATGAATGTCAGGGGATCAGAGCCAGGCTAAGGTGAAACCAGTGACTTCCCTTCTTTCAACCTTCTTGAGGAAGGATGCTAAAAAGAGTTAAAATTGTTGCCCAGGTCTGAGGTCTGAATTTCTACTTAAAGAACTGGGAGAAAGTAGAGACAGCTGCACAAATAGAACCTAAACCACACTGGTAAGTAGAATAGAATAATGAAGTAATTCATACATGACCAGGGCTGAGAGTCACAATGATAACTGTTTCTAAAGTGAGGCCTCCATTAGGCTGGATGGGGGCTACAACACGGTTAGCTGAGGAGAACACAACTGTCACTCAAGATGAGACAAAAATTAGAGCTTCAAGTACAAGAAGGAAAATAATGTGATAAATGGAAGTCTCAAATCAGACAATTAGAAAAAAATGGTTTTGAAGCAATACAAATAATAGAGTCATCTCAAAGTATTATACTTAAAAATAAATATGTTTATACAATCCTACGAGAATGTAAAATGGTACAATTACCTTGAAAAACTGGTAGTAGATAAGCTTAAGGAAGTTGAACATCCATACTTATGTGACCAGAAATTCCATTTCCACAAATTTATCCAAGATAAAGGAAAATATATGTTTCAAAGACTTTTATAACGATGTACATACATTTATTTGTAATAGTCACAAACTGGAAGCAACCCATAGAAGAATGCATAGTAAGCACACTATGGTTAACTCAAACTATGAAATACTACTGTTCAACAAACTAGAACAAACTACTGATACATACAACAACATGGATGAATGTCAAAATACTTTGTTGAGAAGAGAAACCAGAAACAAAGGAGAATGTATGGTATGATTTCACTGTCACTCAAGATGAGACAAAAATTAGAGCTTTTGGGTTCTTGCCAAAAACAGACAAGAAAAATCCATGATGGCATAAATCAGAGTAGTGGTAACCTCTAACTTGAATGTGGGGTGAAAAGGATTGGCAGACAAGGGACACAGTGTAACTTACAGGTGTGATGGAATTGTTTTCTTGAGTGGACTGACAATGACACACATATACATTTGTCAAAATTCACTGCGCTATGCATTTACATTTTGTCTGTTTTACCTATGTAAATCATACTTCAATAAAGTTCTGTAAACATAAAAGGGTTAGATAAGAAAGGGGATAAAATAATAGTAAAAAAAAGCAATAACTCTTGATAAACCTGATGCAATAACTGCTAGGCCAATCAAAAAAATATTTAGTGAATTGGAATATTACAACAAAGGACTGACCCAGAATGTGTCCCAAAGAGAGATTTAAAAATTATACAAACCATAGTAAAAGAAATGGAGAATAGTATAAATGTATAATCAGGATTTTCCTAAGTAGACATTGAGAAAATAGAGACATTTGCCACTCAAAAATAGAATATAAAATTTTCTAGGCTTGAAATCTATGAGTCTCCAAATAAAAAGTGTGCCATTAAGCTCATCCAGATAAACAAAAATCCACATGTAGACACATAGTGCGAAATTTAAGATGATCATATTAAAGAAAGAAGATGGTAACAAAAGGTCAAATATATCTTAAGAAGAGTATTTCATTAGCAATAATAAATAACAGATAATATTAGAACAGTATCTTAAAAACTATCAACCAAGAATTCAATATCCTCTTATCATTCAACAGTAAGGATAAAATAGACACATTTTCAAACATAGAAAGACTAAAAGTTTAGTGTCCACAAATTTATCTTGGCCCAGAGGAAAGAAATAAAGAAGTAGCAATGCTTAAAACACCACCAACAATCATATTGTTCATTGGTAAGTCTAATTAGCAAGACCAAATTGTATCTAACAGCAAAAATATAAAAGAATCTAACTGTTCATCAATAGACTAACAAATAAATTATTGTGTAGTTACATAATAGAATATATAGCAATAAAAATCAATGATCTGGAATAATATGTATAAATTTGGATGAATCTTAATGACAACAATGACTAAAAGTTACAGGACATATATATTAATATACCTTTATATGAAACTTAAAATGTTTGAGAACAATACTATATATTATTAGAGATAAAAACATGTTACAAACAAATAAATAAAACATTAATTTTGAAAATATTTATTGTTTCAGACATAATTCTAGATGTTTAGCAGTGCACTGATCATATTAACTCCATGCTCACAGAGAGCTATTACTCTCCTGGGAATAGCAAATACAAGAATAATTAATATCACATTTGGGGCTGTGAACATTTTGTGGTGTGAAGAGGAAGGGTAAAAAATAAAAATGAGATTCAATTTTGTTAACATTTTATTTATTAAGCTAGGCAGTAGGTATACAAATGATCATATTTTTTCTATTTTTTGTTAATATTAAATGTATAAAAATTTTAAAATGATTAAATTTGTATGAAGAAAATCTGAAACTTAGTTTAAACAATAATAAAATTAGGAGCATCTTCTTTTTCTGGAAATAAGAAAAACATGCTGAATAAATTTAGATTTTAGTAGAAAAGAATAAAATTATGGATTTGTGTGAACAATTTAAGAGTAGCCTTTAATATAGAAGTACATCTATCCCTCAACTGGTAGAGGTAAAATAAAAAGGAATTTGAAAATATGTATTTTTATCAATACTACAATAATATAAAGGAAAAAAGTGTAACAAAAAGTCATGGTAAATAGAAAACACAAAATCTGATGAAAAAATAAGTAATTAAAATACAGTTAAATAAATCCATTCAGAAGACCCTATGAGACAGACTATAATAAGAAAATCCAGCTATTGCTTATAAGATTGAAAATAAAGAGATAAAAAATTAAATACCAGGCAAATGGTGACAAAAAAATAAGTTTAGGAATATTAATATTAGTCAAAAATAAGATTTAAGACAAAAAAGCACTAATAGAATTTAAATTCTATGTTCTTTGATCATAAATAAATCACTATAATTGACCTCTAAGCAAATTGGTATATGTATGTACATTATAGAGTGAATAGGTATAACCATGAAAATATCATCCAGACTATATATATATATATATATATGTTATATTTCATACATGCATAATTTGTACTGTGTGCCTTCATGCTATACCTAACATAACTTTGAGTAATATTCTTAGCCATACCAGTTATATTAAAGTCAACCTAAAAAAGAATGATCAGTTTATAGCTTCTAAAACATTTTGTTATTCGTTATCTGATATCCCTGTTTGAAAATATGCCACATAAAAGCAAAATGTTTCATTTTCATTTGAAACAGAATGATTTTGGAGAACCAGTGATAGCAGTTTATCACAATAGCTGTTGGTCATTCTGACTGCAAATATGGAACCTATGCCACTGCTGGCACACTGTTTTTAGAAGTAGGATTTTATTAAAATTGAAATTCAGCTTCTTACCTGACAATAAATTATTCAAAGGCTCCTAGGCACAAAAAGAATTTATTAGAGTATATGTTAAACTGCTATAATAAAACATACTAGTAAACTTTTAGATTTTTACATGGTAAAAATCAAATGAGGAAACATAAAATAGTCTTAGAAAAAAATGCGTTCTGAGTGTGCTTTTAGAGATTTCAAAAGAAGTCTTAAGGAAATAGATATTGCTAATTTCTTTTCTTCTTAATCAATTTTATACAAATGTCTTTACCTTAAAATGTGAAAAGTAGAGTTTTTACCCACTGGTTGTAGGAGGAAGAAGGAGAGATATACTCTGGTGGGCCTTAAAGAAAGCAAACATCAATGTTGTACACTGTCTACGGTGGCCATACGGCAAGGAACTGAAGGTGACTTCTAGAAGCTGAGAATAGTCCCAGGCAATTAGCTAGTAGGAAACTGGGGATCTCATTCCTACAATCACAGAAGAATGAGTGCTACGGCCTAAACCAGTCACCTTGGAAGATGCCAATGTCTGGGTGAGAACTGTAGCTCTGGACCACGTTATATCTACCTGATATGACCCTGAGCAGAGAATCCAGTCACACTGCTCAGACACTAGACCTGTAGAAACTGTGCGATAATAAGTGTGTGCTCTTTTAAGCCACAAAGTTTGGGATAATTAGTTACACAGAAATATGAAGTAAATATAGTCAGAAATCATTTACGTGTATCTGCTGTCCTTACTATAATGGAGTTTCTAACCTGTGATTATCCAACAGGACTTTCTGTGATGATAGAAATGGCCTTTCTGTGTAGTACAATATAATAACCAGTACATGTGGCTATGGAACACTTGAAATGTCACTATAGTAACTCAGAAAGCTAGCAGTTAATTTTATTTAGATTTAATGAAGTTAAATTACTTATAGCCAATGCTATAAGTAATAATAAGTCAAAAAAATTCTTATAAAGTGACACATTTACATGACAATAGGATTGCTTACATAAGCAATAAAAAAGAACCAAAATGCAAATTATTGCAATCCTTCAGGGAGCTCTACAATTTGCTATGTAGAAGATAGAGATTCTAAAATCAATGGTATTTCTATTTACCAGTTAAAATCAATAGAAATAGAAATTTTAAAAAGATCCAGTTAAAAAGAGCAACTAAAAGTATAATCTATATATAAATATAGCTAAATATAACAGGAATCTCTTACACAGAATATTGTAAAAAGAACATGAAATCAGGACTAAATAAATGGTAAAACGTATTTTTTCATGAATGGGAAGGCTTAATTTCATAAATATGTCACATCTGCCAAAATTAGTCCATAAACACAACATAATCCAATCAAAATCCCAGCAAGGTTTTAGTAGATATTAACAAGTGTTAATTATACCAATACTTTTTATGATGTTAGAAAAGTCATAATATTGTGGTGTTAGTACAAGGATAATAAATACATCAGTGGGAGTCAAAACTTCATCCATAGATAGAAGAAAAGTTTCTATATGATAGAGGTGGCATTACAAGTAAGTGGGAAAAATACTGACTTTTTATAATTGGTTATCCATGTTAAGAAGCAGCAAATTATACTCCTAATGCATATAGTATGTTTTAAATAAATTTCTATTTAACTCCTAAGTTATAGAAAAATATTTAAAACAAAATATATAGACAGAAAAACCAGAAACACTGACTTCAAGGCAAGGAAAAATCCCTTAGACAAGACATAAAAATTACAAATCCCATAATAATAGATGGATAAATTAGACATTAAAATTGAAAACTTCTGTATGACCAAAGACATACAAAGTGAAAAAGTCAACCATGGTGAATGAACAGAGCTCGTAAACAAATGTTTACGTGGATGACCAAAACATGCTGAGTTTAAAAAGGCAAGCTGCAAAATATAACATTTAGATAAATTTTAAAGACCGTAATCAATATTTTATAAAATTACATAGATTTAATAAAGGTCTAAAAATATCGACTGTGAAAACAAGAATTAATTTTTGTGCCTGCCATTGATTATGGGGAGAAATGAATGGAATGAATGGGATTCAAAAGTATCAGTATTATTTTATTTCTTTAAAATAGAAGTATATAAGCACAATGGCAAGGTTACAGCATCTGTTAAATTAGTATGCTTGAAACACGTTGTAGTATTAAAAATTGCATGTGCTCTCTTGTTCCAGCCATTTCCCCAGCCAATAACACATAGTATTTCCATGTTTTCGCCAACCACATTGATTGACTGCTTGATCTCTAGTCTAGTGCTCATTATTTTCATTGTTTTTCACAATTTTCACATGTAAATCAGTTCTCACAGAGTATATTTGGTCATTGTATTATTTTCTCATAATCTACACCAGTCCTTCTTCAACTAATGCTGGAATATTAACCAATCTTCAAGTAGTTTTTCTGCCTTCAGTCATTCCTGTTACAACTCAGGCTACACGTGGCTCCAAGAGAGCTTTTTCTTATAGCATTTATACTTTTTTTAGCCACTTAAATAAATTTATTTATGGTACCTCACTTTGCCTAAGGTCTTGAACTTAAAGTCAGTGATTTAGCCTATATTTTTATAAAATGCAAATTTAAGGGCTATATATAATTTTTCTTTTATTTTCTAACAATTTTTCCCACATAAACTTTCCTCCTATTCTTTTCTACCATATCATTCGTATTTTGCCTTAAAGTACTGCCCAAAAAGAATTTTACTGTAATTCAGCCTGTTTTATGCTTCACCTTATTCAATGAATAGTTACCAGTCACCTAATAATGATTAGCACTGGAGCTATAATAGCCATAAGAAATATATGGTCCTTATCCTGAATCAGAAACTTATATTGTTATTTGTATAGAAGTATTTCTTTCCTATTAATAGAATGCTACTGTCTCTTGTGTGTATGTTTTAGCTCAAAAATCAGGGTGTTAGTTATTTTGAGATTGTAAGCAGGTTTTCTATCATTCCCTCTAATCTCCCATCTTGTCATCCACTCTTTAAAATAATATATAATTAGCAAATAATTGCTGATTGACTTAACAAATCTAATTCACTTTCTATTTATGCCCCATTTCGTGTGTCCTGAGAAGTACTTGCAGGGAAATAAATGTACTAAATAAAGACCTATGTTCAACCTCAAATTTCCCTTGGGCATTTATCTACCTAGCATTGTTAAATTTGTATGCTTGAAACAAGTTGTGATGTTAAAAATTCAATACGCTGTCTTGTCCCAAGTATGTCCCTGGTCAATAACGTATCTTTTCTTGATTCTTCCAATTATAATATTGGTTGACTGCTTGGGATCTCTGGTTTAGTACTATTTATTTAATTTATTATTTATTTTTTTCTCCATTCTTACATGTAAACCATCTGGCTCCAAAACACCCACTTCATATAGTAGGACAGAGCTTAAGAGGACTGATGTATCTACAATTCTCTCTCAAGATCTTTTAGTTTTACATATTAGAATACTATCATCGTTAAAGTCTATTTAATCTCTTGGATTTTGCTTTAACTTGCATGATAAATAGTCCCCAGGCTCTTCCATTTGCACTTAGACACAATGCTAACATTGCCTCAGGAAAACAATTGTCTTTGCTTCCCAGTTAAATTTGATTCATTTCATCTTCAGAGCCCATTTCATTTCACTATTGACTAATCATAAAAAAAACCAAAAATTAAAAAACAACAACAACATGCTCCACAGGCCTAAGTGTTTTCAAACTCATTGCACAAAGTGGAGGACACAGAGGGAATGTGCAGCTCTGGACGGCAGCTGCAGAGCCAGCATCTGGGCTCCACGATAATCACCCCATGTGAATCACACCAGAGAAAGAACAGAATCACTGAATGCAGCGAGCCTCAAACACCTCCATCTGTTTTTTAGACTGTACTGTGTTTATCAGGCTTGCAATTTGCAACATCTGGCAGTTTTTCTTACACTGGGTATATCTTTGAGGGGAGGAAAAGAAAGACAACAGGAAATGCCATTCCTGGCCGGCAACTAGAAGATATTTGTGATTCAATCACTGTATATTTAAAGTCTTCAAATTATGTCTGTATGACCAAAGGGGAAGAACTTGAAGGTGAAATGTTTACAAATAACCTGATTTGTTCATTACTCCTAGGGTATATAAATGTGTCCACTTACTGTCCTATTTTAAGGCTCCCACAGATGCAGGTTTTTAAACACTTGCATCGATACACATGTGTATATCTCACGGCTTTCACAAATACATTAAGGTAAGTCTGAATGAAATTCTTATATTCTCTAAAACTGTCCTCTTAACCTAGTAGGTATCTAGGAAAAACTTCAGTAGTTTCTGTTAATGTAAATCCTTTTTTAGAAACCATTTATTTATTATATTTTTAGACCAATCTGCAATTGACCTTGTCATGTGCTAGTGATGATGAAACCTTAACTATTAAATTTGGCTGAAAGAGGTCAATTCCTTCAGAGTTTAAATGTGAACAAAAAATATAACAACAAGAAGCCATCGAAAAGCTTTCACAGTTATCAAAGGATAAGGCAAAATCAATTTGCATTGAATATCTGGTTAAAATACTAGCAATTTTTCAGATATATCATGAATTAGGACTTGAGAGTATACGGAGTAAGGCTCTGCTAGCTTCCTTGTGTGCCCTTGGAGGTCTCGTCTTCTTGTTGGGTATCACACTGGGTTTGCATCAGGCTACAAAAAGCATATTATTTTGCATGGGAAAAGTGCCATAGCTGTTTTCACAGCAAAACACTGAAAATGACTTCAATAGCGAATGAGGCCCAGGTGAGATAGAGTAACCAAGAGAAGGCAAAAAACCAGGAAGACTCTGACAGACAAATATGGAAACAGGGATCTTGTTCTCCATACAGCAAGGTGCCAGTTATTGAGACATTTTTAAACTGAAAGGGAACTGTTTTCAAACAAGATGCCCTGACATTACTAGATAATGTTTATGAAAGAATATTGTCAACTTTATAATCCCCAAATTTAATGTTTTGATCATTTTTATTAGTTATGTACTGATCATTATCATTTATCTACTTCATGTTAGCTGACTTGGAATTTTTAAAGTTATTGTTCTGTTTTTTCCCCCCATAACACACAGCATATTTGTTATTTTATTTATAGTAAGGGACACGAAATAGAGTTCAAGAATATGGGTAGCAATGGACTGTCATAAGAGCTCTAAACATATTTACTAGAAGAAATGTTGACTGTACCAGACTCATTGACCAGTTTATGTTCTGAGATGTACTCCTTCAGCTTCCCAAACTCGGCTTTTCCAGTCAACTCATTAAAACATCCATCACTGAAAACATAGGAGCACACTGTGTTCTCCCCAGACAGGTTTTTTCCTCCCGTGGCCTCCTTTCTGGAGTTATATGTCGTTTCTAATACTGTGCTTTCACTGTCCTCACCTCTGCCACCCTTCATTTCACTCTAATCTATACCTCTTTAAAATTATTGAGGAACTTGGAACTCAGATCCTGGGGAACGTGAATAACTACACTCCACCCAGTTTTTTTGACTGAATGCAAATCTAAGTCATGGACACAAAGCTTGGAGAAACAATCTGATGGGCCTGAAAAAGTACGTGATAGCCAGTAGATCGGGGAAGAAGATCACAATTTCAGAAAGCAAAGTTCCACAGGACCAATGGTGAGTTTATGTTAGTTATTTATTTATGCCTCTTGTGTCACACAATCTGGAATAAAAGAAGTCCCAAATTTATAAATGCATACTATCAAACAGATGGCAAGTGCTCCATGAGAAACATTCTTCCTGATTTGAGGACAAAAAGGAGACTACTGAGGGTTGGAAAAAACCAGGGGAATGGCCTTTTCCTTTTTCTTTTGTTTGTTTGTTTGTTTGTGACATTGGTTAACAAGAATTACATAGGTTCCAGGTGTACAATGCTACAGTGCATCGTCTGTGTATTGTGTTATGCGTTCACCACCCAGAGTCAGTTCTCTTTCCATCACCATATATTTGGCTCCCTCTCCCTCCTCTCCTTCCCTCTCCCTCTGCTCCCTTCTCCTCCCCACTTGTCCCCAGGTAACCACTAAACTATTGACTATGTCCATGAGTTTTTTGTTTTGGTTTGGTTTGGTTTTTTCTTTGTTGCTTTCAGTTTTATTCTCCACATATAAAAGTGAAGTCATATGGTTCACCCAATCAAAAAGTGTGCAGAAGACTTGAAAAGACACTTGTTTTTATTTTTTCATCATCATCTATTCCAACCCCCAGGCAGTACTGGAGAGGTGGGGTGGCAGCTACAGAGTGATGACCCTGGCAGCCAGAGGGGACCCTACAATCTGAGAGGGGAAAATCCTCTCTAATAAAAGGCACCGTGGTCCTGAGAGCAGGAAGCAAATCCCCATTGCTGTTTTCCTCTCCATCCTCTCACCATTTGGTCTCCATCCCCAATGCACACACAACGTCTGGAAGAGCAAGAAGTTTGGTTTCTGGCCAGAGAACAGGAAAGGGAGGTTTCAAGGAGGTAGACAAGCATTGAGGTGAGATCATAGAGAGGAGAGAGATCGACAGCAATACCCAAAATTATGTATCAACTGCTGGGCTCCCCTCCAAACTACATATGCATAGATCTCACCTTAAACAACACACAGAAGGTTTGGAGGGCAAACTAAGGGTTAAGTTTCTACTTATTTCAGGATTGCCCACTGGGTAACACAAGTGTAGGTATGACCCAAATATCATTGCAATGCTTTGAAAACTTAACGTACGTTGCAGTAAGAATCCATGGAAAGCAAGTTGGAACATTCAGCCTGAACCTAACCTGGTCAATTACCTAATAAAAAAGTTTTAAAAAGAAAATGAAAAATCAATATTCTGGTCTACAATTTATTCTCAAATTAGTCGATTAAAAAAAACTAGGAAAATTAAAAGCATTAGGGAAAATATTATCACAAGATGACCTAGATGATGGAGTTATCAGACAAAGGCCATACATTAACTATTATAAACATGCTCCACCCATCTAATAAAAGACAGAACTAAGACCTGAATTCAGTCCACGTCCTTATACTCTGTGTCAATTATCCTCATTATTCCCTGTTCAAAAGAAGCAATCTCGGAAGTATAGATTCAATGAGAAAAGTTGAGCATGAAGTCAATGTTTAAACTACATGTCTACTACAGTAAAGCTGAGCAACTAAGGAAAATGTATTTGTCACAGTCTCTGTCATAAGTTCTTTTTGATATAGAGGTTCGATATTATTCTCTCAGTTGTTGAGATTTTGCAAACCTAAAAAGCATGGACTTACAGATTTATAGGTTAATCAAACCAGAGTATATGACCTATTTAAAATGATAACATTTTGTTTAACATGAGTAGTTTCATGTGAACTGTCTGTGTATTTCCTTAAAGTATGAGGTGGTGAACTATGGCTCATGGGGCAAACTATAGCTAGTGGGACATTTTTACGCATCTGGGAGCTAAAAATTTTTTCCCATGTTTGAAAAATGGTTAGAAGAGAAATAAAAAGGAGGAAGAAAATCAGGAGGTAGAGAAAAAAACAAGAAGCCACCACAGAGGCTGTATGTGACCCACAAACTCTAAAGTATTTAGTATTTGGCCTTATACAAAAAACGTTTGCCAATCCCTAGTCTAAAAAAATGGAAACACCTTAATAAGGACCATTTTGCATGTTTTTCTATTTATTTCCGGTGTTGTCAATTTATTTCACAATGGAGGTATGAATAAGAGCCAGACTCAAAGTAGACATTCAAATAATGTGTGTATATTAAAAAGTGAATGAATTGTTGCCAATCTATTCCAAGCATAGTAAACTATGTCAGGTCCTTGCTTACCTCCTGTGGTAAATAACATTATTAGTCACCGTATATTCACCACTCACACTTGCCCCCACTCATAGGAGAAATATTATTCCATGCCCCAATGATATGGGGTTTTAACATGTGATTTGTTTTAGGAAATAGAATATAAACAGGTTGGAGTATTATAAGTTTCCATCGGTCACCTTGAACTTCTTCCTTCTGCCATTATTAACAGGATGTTGTAGTAGTGGTTGATCTTTCAGCCCAGCTCCTGGAATAAGAAAACACATGGAGAAGAACCAAATACAGTAAGAACCAATGGCAGGCAACCAAATCCAGCAAAGCCTAGCCAAGCTGAAGCCACTGCTCAGCATTTGTATGAGTGAGAACTAAATGGTGTTGTATGTCTTGGAGATTTTAGAATTGTCTCATGCTGAAGGAATAGTTTCTTAATATACCTCTATAAAAGAAGATTCAGAAATCTCTAATATATCAGTACTTATATAGATGGATCATTGACAACCATAATGAATTCTCAAGTACATGGTTTCTTAACCCTAATAAGGCAAGTATAAAACTTATATTTACAGGACTATTTTGCTATTTTCAGCTCATTTTATGTTATGTAGAATTATGATAGTTCATAACACAATTCTCCTTTGTGCTCACAAGAACTATTTTATCTCACTAATAAAGGGCAAAAGTGATGGATATATGTTGCTACTAGAGTAGAAGTCACCTTAAGTTCGAGAAAATTAATGTATTACTGTGACAACTTTGTTCTCTATTAAAAATGAATCACTCTTGAATCAAAATCTCTTTGCTTTGGAGGTTAATACCTCACCCTTAATATTAATTTATCTTTGTAGAAATATGACTAAAAATTGAATAACAAAAAACTAATGAGAAATTAATTCAGAAAAGCTTTATAGTTTTTAATGAACTGTAAGTAAAATGTGGTCAGCTCAATAAAGATAGATGTGAAATCCAAAATGTTGTAATCAAAGATAGTTCATTCTATAAAAGTAAAAATATATATGGAAGAATACTGATTAAAAGAAAAAATGAAAAACTCCAGAGATTGTTCATATAGCTTATTTGACATGACAAAAGTTTAGGAAAATAAAATAAAGTATGTAATTCAGGGGTCCAGAAATGGTCTGTCCTGCTGACCTTTACAACCCCCCCTAGCCTGAAAATCAAATTTGATAGCCATAATATGACCAGGTAGTTCCCTTAAATACACATATTACATGCTTCATTATTCAGGGTAAGCTATTCAGATTGGACTGGTCACAGGTTTGGACATGAGGAGATGACATACAGGACACAGTTTTCAGGTGGGATCATTGTAACATATGACTGATGCCTGACAGTAGCTCAGGGAGAGAGCTGCGGCCTTAGTAAGAAGAGGAGGAGCAATATAAACAAACTTTGATTATTTTCTTTTTTTTAATTGTTAAATTTATTGAGGTGACATTGGTTAGCAAAATTACATAGATTCCAGGTGTACAATTCTACAGTGCATCGTCTGTGTGTTGCATTATGTTTTCACCACTCAGAGTCAGTTCTCTTTCCATCATCATATATTTGACTCCCCCTCCCTCCTTAACCAATAAACTACTGACTGTATCCATGAGTTTTTGTTTTGTTGCTTTCAGTTTTATACTTTGTGTACGAGTGAAGTCACATGGTTCTTGGTTTTTTCTATCTTATTTCGCTTAGCATGATGATCTCAAGGTCCATCCATTTTGTCTCAAATGGCTTTTCATCTCTTCTTACAGCTGAGGAATATTCCATTGTGTGTATGTACCACAGCTTCTTTATCCAGTCATCTGTTGCAGGGCACTTTGGTTGTTTCCATGTTTTGGCCACTGTGAACAGCGCTGCAATGAACATTGGGGTACATAAGTCTTTGCAGACAAAGGTTTTCAAGTCTTTTGGGTAGATCCCCAGAAGGGGGATGGCTGGGTCAAATGGTAACTCCATTCCCAATTTTCTGAGGACCCTCCATACTGCCTTCCACAGTGGTTGTACCAGTTTGCACTCCCACCAGCAGTGTGCCAGAGTTCCTTTTTCTCCACATCCTCTCCAGCACTTGTTATTCCTTGTCTTGTTGGTAACAGCCATTCTAACAGGTGTGAGGGGGTATCTCATTGTGGTTTTGATTTGCATTTCCCTGAGAGCTAATGAGGATGAGCATTTTTTCATATGTCTGCTGGCCATTTGTATTTCTTCATGGGAGAAGTGTCTGTTTAGTTCTTCTGCCCACTTTTCAATTGGGTTGTTTGTTTTTCTGTTGTTAAGTCTTATTAGTTCTTTATATATTTTAGATATTAGACCCTTATGTGATGCGTTATTTGCAAATATTTTCTCCCATTCAGTTGGCTGTCTCTTTGCCTTGTTGATGGTTTCTTTTGCTGTGCAGAAGCTTTTTAGTTTGATATAATCCCATTCATTTATTTTTGCTTTTACTTCTCTTGCCTTTGAGGTCAGGTTCATGAAGTCTTCCTTGAGTCCTAGCTCTATAAGTTTAGTATCAATGTCTTCTTCTATACAGTTTATTGTTGCAGGTCTGAAATGAAGGTCTTTAATCCATTTTGAATTAATTTTTGTATATGGAGAGAGTTCATAGCTCAAGTTCATTCTTTTGCATATGTTTTTCCAGTTTTCCCAGCACCACCTACTAAAGAGGCTGTCTTTTCCCTATTGTATGGTTTTTGCTCCTTTATCAAAAATTATTTGTCCATAAATTTGTGGGTTTATTTCTGGGTTTTCAGTTCTATTCCATTGGTCTATATTTCTGTTCTTCTGGCAGTACCAAGCTGTTTTGACTATTGATGCTTTGTAATATAAATTGAAGTCAGGGAATGTAATGCCTCCAGCCTTATTCTTTTTATGTAGTATTGCTTTGGCAATTCGAGGTCTTTTATGGTTCCATATAAATTTACTAATTTTTAAATCTATTTCATGAAAGTATGATTGTGGGATTTTGATGGGTATTGCATTAAATCTGTAGATTGCTTTGGGCAGAATGGCCATTTTAACAATGTTAAGTCTTCCTATCCATGAACAGGGGATATTTTTCCACCTCTTAAAGTCTGTTTCAATTTCTTTCAAAAGTGTTTTATAGTTTTCCATGTATAAGTCTGTCACGTTCTTCATTAAGTTAATTCCCAGATATTTCATTCTTTTTGTTGTGATAGCAAAGGGAATTGACTCCCTCGTTTCTTTTTCTGTGGATTCGTTGTTTGTATATAGGAATGCTGTTGATTTTTTTACATTGATTTTGTATCCTGCAACTTTACTATATTTGTTTATTATTTCTAATAGTTTCCTGGTGGAATCTTTGGAATTTTTTATATAAAGGATCATGTCATCTGCAAATAGTGACAATTTGACCTCTTCTTTCCCAATTTGGATACCTTTGATTCCTTTCTCCTGCCTGATTGCTGTGGCTAGAACTTCCAGTACTATATTAAATAGCAGAAGTGACAGGGAGCATCCCTGTCTTGTTCCTGATTTTAGAGGAATAGGTTTCAGCTTTTCCCCATTCAGTATGATGTTAGCCGAGGGTCTCTCATATATGGCCTTTATTATGTTGAGATACTTTCCTTCTATACCTATTTTATTTAGTGTTTTGATCATAAATGGATGTTGTATCTTGTCGAAAGCTTTTTCTGCATCAATTGAAATGACCATATGGTCTTTATCTTTGATTTTGTTTATGTGGTGTATCACATTGATTGATTTTTGTATGTTGAGCCATCCTTGTGCTCCTGGGACGAATCCCACTTGATCTTGATGTATAATCTTTTTGATGCATTGTTGTATTCTGTTTGCTAATATTTTGTTTAGAATTTTTGCATCTGTATTCATCAGAGATATTGGTCTATAGTTTTCTTTCTTTGTGTTGTCTTTGCCAGGCTTTGCTATTAGAGTAATGTTGGCCTCATAGAACGAGTTAGAAAGTATTGCTTCCTCTTCAATTTTTTGGAAGAGTGTGAGGAGGATAGGCATTAACTCTTCTTTGAATGCTTGGTAGAACTCATTGGTGAGACCACATGGTTCAGGGCTTTTGCCTTTAAGGAGATTATGGATAGTCATTTTAATCTCTTCACTATCAATTGGTCTATTTAGACTATCCAGTTCTTCTTGGTTCAGTCTAGGTAGGCTATAAGTTTCTAGAAACTTGTCCATTTCTTCTAGGTTGTTAAATTTTGTGGCATAAAGTCCTTCATAATATTTTCTTATAATCCTTTGTATTTTTGTGGTATCAGTGGTAATTTCTCCCCTTTCATTTCTAATTTTGGATATTTGTGTCCTTTCCTTTCGTCCTTTGATTAGTCTAGCCAGGGGTTTGTCAATTTTGTTGACTTTCTCAAAGAACCAGCTCTTCGTAATATTAATTTTTTCTATTGTCCTGTTCTCTAATTGGTTTAGCTCTGCTTTAATTTTTATTATTTCTTTCCTTCTGCTGACTTTGGGCTTTGTCTGCTCTTCTTTTTCTAGTTCTTTAAGATGGGATGTTAAGATGTTTACTTGTGATTTTTCTTGTTTCTTAAGATAGGCCTGTAGCGATATAAATTTCCCTCTTACTACCGCTTTCCCTGTGTCCCAATAATTCTGATACGTTGTATTTTCATTGTCATTAGTTTCTATATATTTTTTAATCTCATCTTTTATTTGTTCTTTTATCCAGTCCTTTTTTAATAAGCTGTTGTTTAATTTCCTTTTAGAGTTGATCTCCAATTTCAAAGCTTTGTGGTCTGAGAGTACACTTGGTATGATTTCGATCTTCTTGAATTTGCTGAGGCTACTTTTGTGTCCCAGCATGCGGTCTATCTTTGAGAATGTTCCACGTGCACTAGAAAAGAAGGGATAGTCTCTTTTTGCTGGATGAAGTGTCCTGTAAATGTCAATTATGTCCAAATGCTGTAATGTGTCATTTAGAACTGATATTTCCTTATTTATTTTCTGTTTGGATGATCTGTTCATGGCTGTTAGCAGGGTGTTTAAGTTTCCCACAATGATTGTGTATTCATCAGTTTCTCCTTTCAAATCTGTTAGTAGTTTCTTTGTATATTTTGGTGCATCCTGGTTGGGAGCATATATATTAATTAGTGTCAAGTCTTCTTGTTGTTGTATTGTGCCTTTTATCATTATGTAATGTCCATCCTTGTCTTTTACTATCTTTTTTAACCTGAGGTTTATTTCATTAGATATCAGTATGGCAACTCCTGCTTTTCTCTGGTTACCATTTGCTTGAAATATTGTTTCCCATCCTTTCACTCTGAGTCTGTGTTTGTCCTTATGGCTGAGGTGTGTTTCTTGGAGACAGCATTGGATGGGTTCTGTTTTTTAATCCAGTCTGCTACTCTGTGTCTTTTTATTGGTGAGTTCAGTCCATTAACATTTAGAGTGATGATCGATATGTGAGGATTTCCTGTGACCATTACTTATTTCTTTGTTTGTTTTTGTTTTGTTTTTGTTTCTTTCTTGTTGCCCCAACTTTGTTCCATTTTTCCTGATGTTTTGTTTCAGGTCCAAGGGCCTCCTTCAGTTTTTCTTGGAGTGCTGGCCTTGTACTGGCAAATTCCCTCAGCTTCTGTGTGTCTGAGAAGGTCTTTATTCCACCTTCATATCTGAAAGATAATCTTGCTGAGTAATTTATTCTTGGCTGGAAGTTCCTCTTTTAAATTTTTGAATATTGGATTCCACTCCCTCCTGGCTTGCAGAGTTTCTGCTGAGAAACCTGATGCCAGCCTGATGGGTTTTCCTCTAAATGTTATAATTCTTTTTTCCTTGGTTGCCTTGAGAATTGTCTCTTTGTCTTTAGTTTTGGACATCTTTAGTACCATGTGTCTTAGAGAAGATCTGTTAGGGTCCAGGTATCTAGGGGACCTGTTTTCTTCTTGAACTTGGGGTTCCAGATCTTTCCATAGGTTTGGAAAGTTCTCATCTACCATTTGTTTGAGTATGCTCTCTGTAGAATGCTCTACCCCTTCTTCTATTCCTACTATCCTGATGTTGTTTTGTCTCATGGAGTTAGACAGTTCTTGTAGCGTTCTTTCAATCCTTTTGGTTCTATATTCCCTCTCTTCCTCTTTCTTAGCTGTTTCCGTATTCTGATCTTCAATATCACTAATTCTTTCCTCCATCTGGTTGGCCCTATTGCCTATGGCAGTTAATTCCTTTCTCACTTCTTTTTTATTGTATTATTTATCTCTCGCATTTCCATCTCAATCTTCCTTATGTTTTGAATTTCTTTGTTAAATTGTTCCTTTTGTTCATGGAGTTCCTTTTTTATGTCATTCATGTCCTTTTTTATGTTATCTCAGCCATGGTGCTCTGCCAGTATGTTTTCATTTCTCTTACAGCCTGTGGCATGGCTACTTCAAATTCTCTGTCACTTAATTTAGAAACTTCTAGGGCTAAGAAGCTGTCTTGATAAATTTCCTGTTCTTTCTGAGGAGTTTTAGTTTTTAAGGAATTCATCCTGTCTGCTGGGTTCTTCCTCTTTGACATGAGGGCGTTATGTTCTGTAGTGCCCAGGAACCCAGATTGGTACTCTTGTGGTGTCTTGCTGTAGGGCAGACACGAGGTGGTTCAGGGGGCAAGTTTTGGGAGAGAGAGGGGTTGTTTATTTCTTTTTTCTGGTCTCCCGCTATGTTTGGAGGCAGTGCACATCTATTATGGTCCCTGTACTTCCTGTAGTTAGTTAGTTGGTTGGGGAGGTTGTAGGACAGGGGAGAGGCCAACAAAAGGCACACCAGGGCAGCTCCACCTTCTGCCCTATGCTGGGGAAGCTGGGTGATGTGGGCCAAGGCTGCTCCTGCTGGCTGGGGCGAATGCTATCAAATCCGCCTTTCTTCCCAGGCCTGCTTCCGTGGTCAAATGTTGGGGCAGATTTTTGCGGGCTCGCACTGCTTTTAGGACCCAGGGGCGCGTGAGCAGACATGCACACAAGTCCTAAGCTGTGGGTCTGACCCCGCGGTAGGAAGGCAGCCGGCCCGCCTCCGCAGCAGGCTGGGAATGGGAGCCGCAGCCTCGTGCAGGAGTCGTGCACGCCGCACCGGCAGCTGGTCCGCCTCCTCAGCGGGGCGGAACGGGAGCCATAGCCCCATCTGTATAGGGGCAGCCGGCTCGCCCCTGCAGCGGGCCGGGACCAGGAACCACAGCCCTGTGCAGGAGCCGTGTGCGCCTGCGCTGTGGGTCCCAAGGGAGCCTAGAGCCAAGATGTCGTCTCTGCAGTTCAGAGTGCTCGCTCAGCCCTGCTACCACTCAAGAGTTCCAGAGGCTGGCTCCCAAGGTCTGTCCCCAACTCGCCGCTCCAAATTCCAGCTCCCCAGCCCAGCTCCTCAACGGACTCCCACTATTCTGCCGCTTTGCTAGGACTTTTCCTCTTGTCACCTCTTGGCTTTCCCCTCCCATGTACTGCAGTCAGCCATGATCGGGTCCTGCTGCAATCTGTCTCTGCTCCCTCCCCTCTCTCCCACTCGCCCCTTTCTCTCCAATCTTTAGGTGTTTACTTGCGATGCGTGGATGTCTCAGCTGCTGTTTTTTTGTCACCAAAGGTCCTCTTTCTTGGCTACTGGGTGGCATTCAATTGTGTTTTCTGGGAGAGGCTTTAGGGACCTCCTCTCCAGTGGCCCTTTTGCCCTCCTCTCCTTGTCCTGTTGATAATAGACTTTCTAACAGGTAGGAGGCAATATCTCATTGTAGTTTTGATTTGCATTTCCCTAATAGCTAATGAAATTGAGCCATTTTTCATGTCTTCATGGATCAAGTGTTTGTTCAGGTCCTCTGCCCACTTTTTAATAGGATTGTTAGTTTTTTTGTTGTTGTGTTGTACAAATTCTTTACATATTTTAGATATTGGCCCTTTATTAGAGCCATTGTTTGCAAATATTTTCTCTCATTCAGTTGGCTGTCTCTTTGCTTTGTTGATCATTTCTTTTGCTGTGCCAAAACTTTTTAGTTTGATATAGTCCCATCCTTTTTTTTTTTTTTTTTTTTTTTTTTTTTTTTTTTTTTTTTTTTTTTTTTTTTTTTTTTTTTTTTTTTTTTTTTTTTTTTTTTTTTTTTTTTTTTTTTTTTTTTTTTTTTTTTTTTTTTTTT
>PVJL010010188.1:0-51102 GCA_004026885.1 Lyroderma lyra | reverse complement strand
AGAACTAAACAGACACTTCTCCCACGAAGAAATACAAATGGCCAGCAGACATATGAAAAAATGCTCATCCTCATTAGCTATCAGGGAAATGCAAATCAAAACCACAATGAGATACCACCTCACACCTGTGAGAATGGCTGTTATCAACAAGACAAGGAATAACAAGTGCTGGAGAGGATGTGGAGAAAAAGGAACTCTCGCACACTGCTGGTGGGAGTGCAAACTGGTACAACCACTGTGGAAGAGAGTGTGGAGGTTCCTCAGAAAATTGGGAATGGAGCTACCATTTGACCCAGCAATCCCCCTTCTGGGGATCTACCCAAAGAACTTGAAAACCTTTGTCCACAAAGACTTATGTACCCCAATGTTCATTGCAGCGCTGTTCACAGTGGCCAAACCATGGAAACAACCAAAGTGCCCTGCGACAGATGACTGGATAAAGAAGCTGTGGTACATACACACAATGGAATATTATTCAGCTGTAAGAAAAGATGAAATATTGCCATTTGCAACAACATGGACGGACCTGGAGATCATCATGCTTAGTGAAATAAGCCAGACAGAAAAAACAAAGAACTATGTGACTTCACTCATATGCGGAATATAAAACTGAAAGCAACAAAGACAAAAGAAATGAACAAACAAACAAACAACCCATGGACACAATCAATAGTTCAATGTTTATTTGGGGATGAGTGAGCTAGGGAGGGGAAAAAGGGGAGGGGGTGGGAGAGGAGGGAGGGGAAGCTAAATATAAAGTGATGGAAAGAGAAGTCACACTGGGTGGTGAACTTATTATACAACAAGTTGACAATGCACTGTAGAATTGTATGCCTATATAATCCTTGCTCACCCCAATAAGTCTAACAATAAAAATGAATTTAAAAAAATAATAATCAGTTAATATTCAGATTTCTCCAATTGCTTTTGTTCCCTTTTTTTTTTTTTTTTTTACAGTTGCTTTATTCAAATCAGGATCTAAATGAACAGGATCTACATACTGCATTTGGTTCATATGTCTCATCAATGTCTTTTAGTCTCTTTTCATTTACAGGTTTCCCCTCCATCATTTTATCTTTTTCTCCTGTATTTCCTAAAGATTGAAAGGTAGATTCTGACACTTGGTCTGATTTAAGTATGATTTTTTTTTTTTTGGCAAGTCTGCTTCATAAGCAGTAGTGTGTTCTTACTTCAAGAAACATGTAATATCTATTTGTTTTTTCTTTTTTGTGATGACTGTTCCTTAGATCCATTATTTTATTAGGGTGTTGTAAAATGTGATACCCTGATTCTGTCGTTCCTTCTTCATTTAACTAACTGGAATACTTCTATAGAACTGGTAGATTTAGTGCAAAAAGACTCAACATGCATTGCTATTAGCATTTTATTATTTCTTTACTTTTGTTTATATTCATTAAAAGTTTGTATTGCTTAAAAACTATCTATATAAAAGATTTATTTTTACAGTTGCATTGGAGTTTATACTGAGTTTAAATTTGAACATATTTAGATTGTCGGCACTGAGTGCCTCAATTTTTCTCCTTTAAAAGGGACATTGATATAAAGTTATAGTGTTACACTGTTTCAATTTACCTAAACTGTGAGCTTTTCTAATCCAGAGGCTGTTCTTTGTTAGTTTGCTTGTATCCCAGTACCTAGCACATGAAAGGAAGCAGTGGTTTAAGGACTCTTATTCTGAGGAATTCCTTGCAGCTTCCACATTGGCCCTGTGTTGACAGACATCAGTAAAGATGTGAAGTGGTCACCCAAGCCCTGCCCACTCACCTGCAGGTAGGGAGCATGCAACCTTCCATTCTTGCATAATTCTGATTGTTAGAAAGCTATCTTCATCCTAAACTGAAACCTGCCCCCAACATTGTCATAATTCTGCCTTCCTGCTAGGCTTCCTCCAAGAGGCCTTCCCTGACCATGCCCTACACCCTCCTCATGTGGCACTGGCCACACTGTTGGAGTCACTTGTTTCCATGTCTGTCCTCATTCACACTGTGAGTTCCTCAGACAGGGACTGGAACTGTGTCATATGTGGCCCTCTCAGCCCCAGACCAGGGCTTCGCACAGAGGAGGTGCCCAGAAATGATCTGTTGGCTCAGCAAATGAATTCAGTCCAGGAGTGTCTCTTCTTCAAGTTAAGCTTTCCTGACTCCTCTTCTGTTCATCACAGAACATGGCCTCCACACTCCACACCACTGCCTTCATCTCAGCAGGCTCCAATTGGCTAACGTGCTCTCAGTTTATTTTGCTGGGAACTGAAGATAACAACGTGGCTGGTGTGGTCTGACCAGTGTGAGGTTTCAGCCTGTGCGGGCCCTTGGGAACACAGAGATGGCTCAGACTTGATTCCTTTGTTGAAAGAGTTCACAGCGTGGTGAGGAGACACACCTGTAAACAATATTTGCAATAAATTGTTACAAGTACCACGAGAGAAGTTTCGCAGGGTACTATGGGAACAAAAGAAGAAGTGACAAGTCTTAAAAGACAGAAGGGGCAGAAAAGGCTCAAGGTGACATTGAACTAGTTAGAATTCTAGGTTGTAAGAGAAAACCCAGCTCAAACAAAAAAAAAAAGGGAATATTTTAAATCTCATAACTAAAACGTCTGGGGATCGACTTCAGGAACAGATTGATTCAGGGTCTCAAACAATGGCACCAAGACTAAATTTTTCTTCCTGCACCCCGTAGCTCTGCTTACCTCAGAGTTGGCTTCAGTATGTCTTGTGTGGTACCCAAGGTGGCTATTGGTAATACCAGGCTTAGATTCCATGGCTTTAGCCACCCATAGTTCATACACATACAGCATAAGGCCCAGGAAGGATTCTGAGTCAATCATTGTGCCCCGCTAGGACCAGAAGGTGGGGCTCAGCAGGACCTAGACTGTGTGGCTAAAAGCAATGGAGGGAAAGGAGGTTCCTCAGAAGGAAGAGAGGGGTTCTGTTCCCCAATGAAAGGATTCTAGGCAGGCCAGGACATCGGATACCCACAATCTCAACAGGGAAGTAAGGAATTTGGGGATAGGCAAGAATACAAAGCATATTCCAGGCCAAGGGAGAAGCATGTGAGTCTCTGAGGTAGGAAGCTATTCGAGGGACCCAAGTGTGTGCCTTGCTCCAGGCTACAGCAGGTACTTTGGACCTTCACATGCCTGCATAGCCTTCTCATTTCCAGTATGTGTGATTTTTTTCTAAATATCAAGCAGTTCTCCAGTTCTCTCTGGACACTAACCAGTGTCCTACAATTCAACTCAATTCCGACACTATCTACCTAGAAATAGTGTCAGATCCCACAGGTTAAGGCTTAATCCTACAAGACTGTCCCCACTTCAGATGCCAATCACAAGTCCAGGTTGTCACCTGTGCTTCCGACCAAAGATCAATTGGAGGTTCCCATGACCCCCTTACTCAGGTTGCAATTAATGTGCTAATGTGGCTCACAGGACCCAGGAAACCAGTTTACTTACTAGATCACCAGTTTATTATAAAAGAATTTAACTCAGGAGCAGCCAGATGCATAGAGCAAGGTATGTAGGGAGCGGCCCAGAGCGTCCACGCTCCCTCCGAGCATGGCACTCGCAGGTCTCTGTTCACCAACCCAGCAGGTCCCAACCCATCCATTTGAGTTTTTAAGGAAGCTTTCCTACACAGGCACAATCGATTTAATCATTGGCCATTGGTGATTGATTCAACCCCCAGCCCCTCTACCCTCCCTAGGAGGCAGCTGGGAGAATACTGAAGGCAGGAGGACTGAAAGTTCCAACCCTCTGATCACACGGTTGGCTTCCCTGGCAACCAAACCTCAGGTCCTTCCAAAAGTCACCTCCTTAGGATAATAAAACACACCTTTGTCACTTAGGAAATTTCAAAGTTTTCAGGAGCTCTGTGCTGGGAACAGGACAAGAACAAACATATTCATATATGTATTTCTTGTTATAAATCACAATATCACACTATTTCAGTGCTGTGGGCCTACTTCAAACTGCAGCCCTTGCACCTTTCATCTGAGGACTTTATGTGGGGGTCAGGGGCAGGAACTGTTCACTCATATGCCAGGCTGGTTGTGCTGGGGAACTGATGTCCCCTGGGAGCAGCCATGACTGACCCTACTAGGGCTCTTGGCTCTCCAGGTTCCAGCAACCCTTTCCTCCCCTCACCATCTCAGCCTAGCAGTAGTTTCCTTCCTCACCACTGCTAACCAGGCATACCTGCACTACTTTTTATTATTTTACTAAACCCTCTCTTATACTTTCTCCGAATTACCCAGTTTCAAGGTGCCGTCTATTTCCAGCCAGAACCCTAATGACACAAGGCCCTAATCGGTGTCAGAGGCTGGACTGGGGTATGCTATGCCCTGCGAAATGCTTGGTGCTTGTGAGGAGCTATTCTTCCTCAGCTCAAATCAACCCCACCACACTCACCTGTCTCCAACCCAACTTATGAGGCCCCAGGGCTATTCTAAGCACTTTACACACATTATTTAATCTTCACAGCAAATAACATACCTACAGGGTTGAATTAGTGATCATAATTTCAGGAGAGAAAACCAGCTTGAGTGAAGATATATCCGAGTTCACGTAGTTAGGGGTAGGTTCATGGTTTGAACTCAAGTCTGGACTCCCAAGGCTTGTGCATTAAACAGCACCCCACAAAGGCTGTGCATTAAACAGACTCCTCTGCTTTCCTCACAGGTCCCATGAAAGGATCAAATGAGACAGCAGAGTGTGAAAGTGCTTTTGAGACGCTGAAAGCTAGCATACCTGGTTGGCCTGAGAATTTAGTGTGTCTTGTCCCGTCCCAGGAATCTTTCACAGAGCTGGCAGGGGTCCCAGATATCAGACAGCCTCACTCCCTCCTGTGCTGAGGGGGAAAGCTCCAGAGAAGGTGAGTGGTTTGCCTAAGGTCCCACATTTGCCGTAGGAGGAGCCAGAATTAGAATCCAGAATCTCTGGGAAACCCCATAATCAAATCAGTGAAAAGGAGGAGGCATTCCCCTTAAGAGCTTAGAAGAGAGGAGAGAGAAGCGGTTTAGGGTGGGTTTTAGGATGGAGTGGGGAAAGGAGCTGATTTCTTGGCTATCAAATTTCAGATTGGGGGAATGCAGGGGATCTCAGAGCCCATCTAGAAGGCTTCCCTGCTAGCCACTCTGACAAACGAGCTTGGCTTGCATATCATCTCCAGTGATAAGAAACCCTTCACCTGTTTCTCTAACCCAAATGTATGTGGTTTGAATAGAGATGTCGCCCCTGCCAACTTCTTTTCCTGCCTTCCTTGATTGGTGCAGGATGGGTACTGGGCCTGTTTCAGGAGAGTAAGAGTTTGACACAAGACTTTTGTTGTGGGGAAAAGAAGCTCTTTCTACTGGTTTTACTGACAGGATGGAGTTTATGCATAGAATTGTAGGCAACCATCTTGTTACCAAAAGTGGGATGCCATTTGACAATGGAACAATCGTGAGAAAAGCAGAGCCCGAAGAGGCAAAGAGCTTCTTGGAGACATCATCTTAGCTCCTGGATCCAGCCATGCCTGAAGCTAGGAACATCTCTGGGTTTTACAATTACATGAGCCAATAAATCCCTTTTTCTACTTAAGTCAGTTTGAGTTGGGTTTTCTGTCTGTTGCAACTAAGATTCCTGATAACACTCACCTCCTCTGCATCACTGACCCTACTTTCTTCTGCATTCTGATAGCACTTACTGTTTATACTATAAGATTCCAAAGTCCATATTATGCAACCATGAACACACCTGCCCTCATTTATGGAGCACAGCTATGTGCCAGGTACCAGGTGAAGCACTTTGAACATAATATCTTACTGTAATCCACATAACCAAAAATAAATAGGCATTTTTATCCCCATTCTACAGATGAGGAAACTAAGACTCAGAGAAGTTAAGCTCTCACAGCCAATATGTCAGGGTTAGGATTTAAACCCAATTCTGTTGGACCCCAGAGGCCATGTTCTGGGCCACTGTGCCACCTTGCTTCCCAGGACACAGAGTGCGTGAGGCAAGATGGGGAGAAGAGGCCCCCAAGATCTTCAGTCTCCTGACATCACACCCTTCTACCCTCACTCCCCCTCTCCCAGTGCTCTTTTCACTTCAGTGCTGCCTGCAGAGGCAGGAGAAGGGTAAAGCACAGAATGAGAAGACAAAGTGTCCTGAGGTCACAACTGACAGGCCAAAAAGAGGCAAGAGCATGGAAGCACAGACTAGGGCTCCTGATGAATTATGGAATAAAATAACTTGATATGGTCGTTAAACTTTCTCTGTTATTCATGCTGTTTTGCCCTGGTAATGCAGGCTTCTGAGACTGTTAACAGACACCATCAACACTCAGCTTACTTCCCAACCTTCTAGACAGACAGTGGGTTATATCCTAGGTATTCTATGGTGAAAAGACACACCTGGCCTGTGTTCTTGCAGTGCTTACAGTCTAATGGAAAAGGCAGACCCCAAATCAGTACACAGGTAAGCAGAAGACTGAGCTGAGTTCTATGAAGAAAACAGCGAACTGAATGGGTAATGGTTCCACTTACTAAGAGAAGACTCAGGGGAGCCAGGGAAAGAAGTCAAGACTTCCAGCCCCAACATGCTATCCCAACAGAGATGTCAAGTAGGTAGTTACATATAGGAGTCTACGAGGTTGGACAATTAATTTCGTGAACTCATCCCAGAAAAAGTGCTACATACCTCATTGCTGAGTATCACTATGGTCACCTTCGAAGTACTCCCCTTGGGAAGCTATGCACCGACGCCAGGGCCTAGTCCACCCTTCAAAGCAATTTTGGAACTCTTTTTCTGGAATGGCCATCAGAGCTGTCATCATGCCCAAAATCTGACAATTAAGTTTGGAAACTTGCCACCATCATGCGCTTACATTGGCAGCACTGTACAAACGACTGGGTAAGGTGTCATAACCTTGGCAAGTTTGGGGGACAACAGCTCTGATGGCCATTGCAGAAAAAGAGTTCCAAAACTGCTTAGAAAGGTGGACTAGGCGCTGGCATCGGTGCATAGCTTCCCAAGGGGAGTGCTTCAAAGGTGACCGTAGTGATACTCAGCAATGAGGTGTGTGGCACTTTTTCTAGGACGAGTTTGCGAAATTAATTGTTGGACCTTGTGGTGCTCAGAGGAGAGGTCTGGTCTAGAGGTTGAAAAAGCATCCTATTACACTTCAGGCTTTCTCAGGTCTTTCTCTCCCTGGAAACTTTCCCTGATAACATAATTCCTAGTGATCTTCCCTTTCATGACCTTCATTCATTCATTTATTCAACAAATTCTCATAAGGTCTACTCTGCATAGACTTAGTATTGGCTTAATGCCCTCAAGGAGCTTATGTTCTAAATGTGGAGTTAACAAATAGAGTGGACAATTATTATACAGAATTCTAAGTGCTGTGGTCAAGGGCAGAACAAGGGGCTATAGAAGAACGGGCCCCTGTGTCAGCCCAGCTCGCAGGTCGCAGATGGCCATCTCATGTCAGTAAGCTGAGGAGGTTCTATTAGAAGGGGTGGGCAGGGCAATCAGAGGGGTCATGGACTATCCTCTGGCTTGAAACATTTGGGCATCATTACCTACCTCCCCAGGCCTCAAAGGAAGAGAAAAGGGAGTGGCTACAGGAATCCAGAGCTGGGAAGAGCCGTGAGAGTGGATTGACAAACAGGAGCTGTGAGCTTCAGCTGCGGGATGCAGTGAGAGCAAAAACAGCAAAAGATTTTTTAAAAATAAATTAAATATATCAGATGATGTTAGGTGTTACTGAATAGCAAGGCAGAGAAGGGGGTCAGGGAAGACAAAAAAAAAAAAAGGAAGAAATTAGAATTTGTAAATGGGACCGTCAGGGAAGGCCTCACCAAGAAAGTGGCACTTAAGCAAAGACTTGAAGGAGGTGTTTCTCTTGCTGAGTCCCCTGACCCCTTCAGTCAGCCCATACCTCTCCCCCACCCTCCTTGTCCCAAGGTCGGGGCCTTGTCTTGAACTTCTATGGATTAGAGAGTTCCTTGAAGCTTCTTCTGAAACCATGGTTTCCCCAAGAGAGAAACTCTGTTTCATCCTTCCTTTTTGCATCTAATAATAATAGAAGTGGCCATTTATTAAGCACATGAGTCAGGCCCAGCTCTCGGCGGGTTAGACACATTGGATCATCCAAGCCTAATAGCAAGCCTGAAAGACACAGAGGGGAAAATGAGGCCACTCAGCCCACTTTCCAAATGCCCCTTGGCCAGCTGCCTCCCATCCTCACTCCAGAGAAGGGGAAGTGGAGAATAAACCTGAAGTTTCTGAAGGACTGAGAAAGGGAACAAAGATTAGGCAAACAATTTATGTCTCCAATGGGCACAAGGACCAAAGGGTAGAGTCATTAGGAGGCAGTTTTTGTCAAAATATAAGAACATCCCAACCATCAGAGCCTCAGCTGCCTCCAAGACAATGAGATTTTTGTCACTAGACATGTGCAAGAGAAGTTGAACAATTTCATGTCAAAGTGAAATACAGAGGTTCTTAGGAAAGGGCTTTGACTAAATGATTCTAGAACTCTAAGATGTGATTCTCAGCCTGTGATTCTGAAATTTTTTTAGAACAAGAGACAATCCCTATCTCCAAAGAACTCACAATCTGGTAGATGAGACGTAGGCAAATAGTTACTTTTGGTAACTGTAATAAATGCAGACTGAGAAAAAGGAATAGCTGGGTCGAAATACGCAACCACAGAATAACTTGGAAGTAATGTGTTTTGATGAAGGTTGGCAATTTTGTACAGCATTCCCTCAGTGTGGTAGGACTTTTCAAAATGATAGCACTTCTTAGGTATAAAGTGACATTCTGTGAGGGCATGTGCCTCAGATGTCCTGGAACAGATCTTTGTTTGCACCAGAGCAAGAGCTGGCCTGTTTGTTATTAATTATTCCAAGGCCATAGACTGGTAAAGAGGGATCTGATAAGGACACCCCACAGAGTCTCTGAGAGGCCTTTCCCTGCCACTGTCCACTCTCCTGCCCATGGCCTCCTGGCTCTCATTTCTAGATGCCCCGGGCTGCTTGTCATTTTGGAGCCTGCAGAGTCATCAGCGAGGAAGTGGTAGTTCGAGTGAGGACCCGGTGGCCAGAGAGTGAAGGGTGTTGTTCTGAGACAGGGACGAGTGAGGTGTGACTGGACACCAGTGTTCTGGGCATGTAAGGAACTGTTGAGACTTGGAGGGAGGAGACAGCAGTTGGGGCGAAGGCGAGAGAGTGGTGTAGTGGATTCTGAAACGGAGCTCTGCCACTAACTTCCTTGGTGAGCCTGGGCAAGTCCCTTCCGCAAACTTGGCCTCTGTGTTAGATGATTTCTCCAGTGACCTTCTGGCCTCGCTGTTCTGGATTCTAAGATCTCCTCTGACCCTAACACCCTGGGAAGAATGCATGCAAGAATTGCACCTATTCCAGAAACGCCAGGAAGCCCAGGCCCAGGGGCAGCGGTGACTAGCCCCCCACCACACAGACGCGAAGAGCGAACTCTGCTTCCACCGGCGCCCAGCGCTCAGCCTCGCCTCCCGAGAGTGGCCTCGGGCTGAGCAAGCTGAAACGAAGGGACCGGCTTTCCGTCTCCGGTCCAGGAAGCAGGCGCTGCAGGGGACGGAAGGGTCGGAGCCCGCGGCGGGGTGAGGCCGAGCAGCTGGGCGGAGGCGCCCAGACCCAGCCAGGGCAGAAGCGGGTGTGCTCGGGGCCGGGCGGGGCCGGGGAAGGGGCCGCCTTCGGGACCGGACGGCCGAGCGAAGCGTGGGCCGGAGCGCGCCGCCGGGGGGCGCGGGTGCCGCGTGTGACAAGCCCCTCGGAGCCTTGCGGAGAGGCAGGTACAGCGCACCTGTAGGGTCGGGAAGGCTGGGCTGGCGCCGGCAGGAGAAATAGGGGAGCTTCTCGCCTCCCCGAGGCAGCCGACCGGAGGTGGGAGTGCGGGCGGCTCCGGGAGGAAACTGACCCTCCCCAGGACCCAGCGCGGGGCCCCCGGGGCCCCACGTGGGGTTCGCAGCAGGACTCCTGGCCCGCCCCGCCTGGAGACCCTGGGTGCTTGTGGAGGGCGGCACGGAAGCTCCCTCCACGCCCACAGACAGGAAAGCGAACCCCGGTAGGTCCGCAGCGAGCGCGCGCGCGGAAGGCACCCCGGGACCCAGCGCGGTCTTCCCCCGTGGCCGGGGCCGCTTTCTCAGGGGAGCTCGCTGGCCCCGCGCTCGCTGCTCCTGCGGCCACGGTTTCCCCCTCCCTCTGCGCACCCCAGAGCCGGGGAAAGCCTGGGGACCCCCAAGGGCGGTCTAGGCTGGGAGTCGGGAGACTTGGGTTCCATTTACGGGTTTGCAAAGCTGTGCCGGTCGCCCACCGGCTGCGTGCCACTGCTTCCTTCTCCGGGGTCACTACCTGTAAAATAAGCCTCCGGGGCCTGGTGCCCTCGCATCCCGTGTGACACGAGGGTAAGGGGTCTGGACCCGGGGCTCTTGTCTAGAAAGTAGATGAGTTTAGACCCTTATGTGAGGAGTATTTCCTCCTACACCCCCAACCTGCTCCTCACCAATTTGCATATGGGAAACTGGGGGCGGGTTGGAGGGAGCACGATTTGCCGAGGGTCACTCCGGGGACTAGAAAGTAGAACCCAAGTCTCCTCACGCCCAGCGCGGGTCTCCACTTCATCTCCCAAGAGCGATGTGCAAGCTCCTCCTGGCGTCCAGCCCTCTGCCTCTCCAAATGCAGGCGACCCATGCTGAAGCCATTGAAACTGCTCTGATTTTCTTGACCGATAAGCTTCTTCATCCTCACTCTGCATTTTCCAAAACACATTTCTATCCACACGCTGAATAGGTGGATGCTCAAAACGCCTACTAAGAGGAAGGCAAGACAAGAAAACCCATCTGGCTGAAAGGGAAAATGAGGCCGAGTGCAGAAGCAACTTGACCAAGACACATAGCTAGACCCCTTGGCACAATTGGGCCATGTGTCTTGATTGCCATTTTAGTGTGTCTATCAACTGCTATAGAATGGTACCCCTAAATGAAATGAGACTCTAGGGCAGATCAGCGAGGATGCAAATACAGAGCTGATCAGAGAGGAAGGAGGGGAGTGTTATCTGAGAATCAAGAATAATAATAAGAACCTCTGACTTCTTCTGAAGATAAGAGAACTAAGGGTGGAGAGGGGACAAAAGGAAGGCTGCTTTTAGTACTATTGGGACGGGTGGATGGATAAGGAAACAGAAAAGAAAACAAGGTAGCCAGGCTGCCCAAAAATTATCTCTTAGGTTTATGTGATACTCTGCAATTCTAAAACACTGCCCTCCCTATTGTCTCCCCCCACCCTTCCCATGTGAGGTAATCAGGGGTAATTATCCCCATCTCAGAGATGGATTTCAGAGGAAATAATACAGTGCTGAAGGTCACATAGCCAAGCATACAGCCAGGGTTGGAACCTTGAAAGGCAAGATCACAGGCTGGGTGACTGGGAGTTGGACTCTGTGTGTGTGTGCAGGGTGGGTGTGTGTGACCACACCCAGGGTAGGTATACGAAAGGAGGCTTGTAAGGCCACTGTCAGTGTTTTGGGGCCTTTGGATTGAATGGGGTTCAGGTGCAGGGAACACCTGGGCTTCCAAAGGAGGCTTAGAGTTCCTCCTTCCCTGACCCACTTTCCCACCTGACTCAGATGGCTTCTTGTCTTTGAGCCTCCCCTTGCCCAGACTAAATGGAATCGGTTGTGGCCTGTTCTTGAAATTGTTTTTTAAGTACTGTAAGCTATTTCCGAGAATGTGTATGTGTGTGGTGTAAGGGGATGTTCTAATAAGAACATTGATTCGTTGATGCATTGATTCATTTCTTCTTCAGTGCCTGCTATAGGCTCAGGCCCAAAGAAATGTATACAGAAATGTATGAGACACAGTTCCTTTCCTTGTCCTCACACCTCACAGTGAACAGTTTAATAGATAGATAGATAGATAGATAGATAGATAGATAGATGATAGATGATATAGAAAGAGAGAGAACGAGGCAGATATAGACAGACAGATGATAGATAGGTAGACCTATACAGATAGACACACGTAATTTCAGTACAGCATAGTGCTCTAATAGGGTGTTATGTGAAGCACTTTAGGAACAGACAAAAAGGAGGGACTAGCTAGCTACAAAGTGGGGAAGTGGGTGTATCAGGAGAGTTTCTACAGAGATGATATTGGAGCTGGGTCTTGAAGGATGAATAGGAATTCACCGTGCAAATCAAAAGAGGAAGGGCATTGCTGCCCAAGAAAACAGCATGAGCAAAGGCAAGAGATGTGCAAGTGCAAGGAATGTTTGGAGAATGGGGCGTTGGGGAAAGCTGGCTGAGATGGGACTAGAAGCAGGGTCACATACATACAAAGGAGCTTAAATGATATCAAAGAAGGTTAGACTGTCCTGAAGGCAACAGAGGACTTATAGGGGAAAGATCTGTGGATTGGATACCCTCCTAGGTGATGAGAAATTGAGTAAGTGATTTACTCGCTGGGGGCTGGGGGTGGCTCTATTTATCCCACTGATTAAATGAAGGGATTGTACCAATGACATGACTATTAAGATCCCTTCTAGCTCAGATTCTATTCCTATGTTTCCTTCCAACTATATGAGGTCTGACAATTAAGTTCACGAACTCATCCTAGAAAAGGTGCTACACACCTCACTGCTGAATATCACTACAGTCACCTTCGAAGCACTCCCCTTGGGAAGCTATGCACTAATGCCAGCACATAGTCCACCCTTCAAAGCAATCTTGGAATTCTTTTTCTGGAATGGCCATCAGAGCTGTTGTTGTATTACCCTTGATGTCCTGAATGTCATCAAAATATCTTACTTTCAATATTTCCTTTATCTTTAGGTAAAGAAAAAAGTCATTGGGGGCCAGATCAGGTGAGGAGGGAGGATGTTCCAATACAGTTATTTGTGTACTGGCTAAAAGCTCCCTCACAGACAGTGCCATGTGAGCTGGTGCACTGTCGTGATGCAAGAGCCATGAGTTGTTGGCGGCAAGTTCAGGTTGTTTTCATCTAACTTTTTCATGCAGCCTTTTCAGCACTTCAAAATAGTAAACTTGGTTGACTGTCCAGTTGGTACAAACTCATAATGAACAATCCCTCTGATATCAAAAAAGATTAGCAACATCATTTTATTTTATTTTCTTGAGGGGTTATAAAAAATTTTCTTTTCTCATTTATGTTTATTTTTCAATTACATCTGACAAACAATATTACATTGGTTGCAGGTGTACAGCATGGTGATGAGACACTTAGATAACTTACAAAACCCTTATCTCGATACATCTGGTTCCCATCTGACATCATGTATAGTTATTACAATGTTACTGACTGTATATCCTGTGCTGCACTTTACATCCCTGTGGTTATTTTCTGACTATGAATTTGTGCTTCTTGATTTCCTTTCCTTTTCACCCACCCCTCACATCCTCCTCCCATCACCCCAACAAATCTAATACCCATATGACACCACCCACAGTTATTACAACATTATTGACTATATTCCCATGTTATACCCTATATCCCCGTAACTATTATTTTGTAACCACCAAACTGAACTTCCCAATATCTTCCTCTTATTTCAGCAACATCATTTTCACTATTGATTTGGACTGATGGAACTTCTTTGGTTGTGCAGAATTGACTGAATTCCATTGTGCACTTAGATACTTTTTTCAGGCTCATATTGGTGCACCCGTGTTTCATCACCAGTGATAACATGGCTCAAAACGTCATCTTGCCTCTCCAAAAGGTCTTGGCGAACTTCAATTCTCCTTGGCTTTTGTTCATTAGTGAGCTCCTTTGGGACCTTTCTCATGTCAAAATTTTCAGTTAAGATTTTCCTGTTTCTTTATCAATGTTACTTTGTCTGCTATGCTTCTCACAGTCAACCAATAATTTTGACTCACAATTCCACAAATTTTTGCAATGTTTTGTCAGTTCTGCTCATGACTGGCTGCCCTGACCTCTGTTCATCAGTGACATTGTCTCTCCCCTCAGAAAAACATTTAATCCATTTGTACACTGCTGTTTTCTTCATGGCATTATCCCCATGAACTTGGACGAACATGTCCCTGATTTCATTTCCACTGTCGCCAAGTTTAACAAGAAATTTAATGTTTGTTTGTTGCTCTAATTCAAGCTCCAAAATTCTTGTGACAGCACACAAAACCACGCAACAGCAATAATGAACGCCACTCAGAAAGACACCGCCACACATCGACACTAACACAGCTGTGAGACACAGGTAGGCCAAGGTTATGACACCTTACTGAGTGGTTTGTACAGTGCTGCCAACGTAAGTGCATGGTGGCAAGTTTGTGAACTTAACTGTCACACCTCATATGTTAAGGTACTTAAGACATTCATTTGAAAGAGTAGCTGAAACAGAACAATGGGAAAATCAAAAACCCAATGGTAGAGTTTCACTTTCCCCCCAGAGAAACCTGCAAGAAAATCTCACTAAGATAGCCAATTCATGCTTCAGATCACAGCGTCATGCCTCCACCTCTAGAGGCCAGGGGAGTTCAAGTGAAGAACATTTAGGGAGGACCTATTAATGTGCAGGAAATAGTAGCAACAGAATATGGAGGGAGAGAGTGCACCTGGCTTATTTAGAGGATCAGGAGTAGGTCTGGAGCCAAAAGGGCCAATGGAGAGGAAACTATAAAGGAAGGTTAACTCCTCATCCAAAACTCATCACTTTCTGCTCTTACTGGAGCCTCGATTAAGGTTAGTGAGAATCTGTAGTACAGGAAAAGGCCGTAGTCATGGAGGGAGTTAGAGGAGATGATGGCCCAGGACACAGAAGGCTATGTTTAGTGTAATATGCTGCCCAGCTGTCAGAGAATGTTTCCATTGGGAAGGGCACCCGAGCAGCACCCCCAAAGACCTGGGATCTTGCCCAAGCCTTGCCATTTTGGACAAGTCACTTGCCTTCCCTGAGCTTCAGTTTCCCTATCAGCAAAACAGAGCGATTGGCTAGAATGCCTATGCTAAATGATCTTTAAAATCTCTTTTAGTTTGGTCAGTCACTATTCACCTTTCTTCCTAAGTAGTTATCTCCTGTTTTGAGACAAGGACTCTCTAGGGCAGAAGCTCTGTTTCCCCCATGATTATGCACTTCATAATCAGTCCGCTTGAGGAGGGGAGCCCAGGACCTCAGAAGAGGAACAAAATTCCCAGTGTTGTCAATTTCCATTTCCCCAAATTGGAGCCCAGAGGCAGGTCATAAAGAACCAACCTGCCCCTTTATCAACTCTTTGCCTCTCCGGAGCCAACAGGATGCCCTTGTACCCAGGCCCTCACTCCCACCCCATCCCAACAACTACAGATAAGTAACTATGGCTTCTTTGCTCCTCTCAGCAGAACCACAAGCATCCGGGTATATCCAGAGAGGTCCTGAAAGGAGGGTCTGAGGGATGAATGGTCTCGTGAACTTTGACTCCTTTCACTGAACCCTGCCTCAGAGCCCACCCTGTCCCCTACACTGTTCTGCACACTGTCCCCCACTTTCTGCACAGAGTCTGTGCCCCCCAAGGCTAGATCACCCCAGCAAGTGTACTATTAAGAGGGAAAATGAACACGTCAACCAGTTCATTTCTCAGTGTATCTATTAGCTGGAATATTAAGTGTAACTCAGTCTCAGGGCTCCGAATCTTAACTGGTGATGAAAAAGTCTCTATCTTGTGGTTTGAAGGGCTCTAGAAAGCCCCCAAAATGCCCATCCCACCAGCTGGTTCAATCTCCCATAATCTCACAGTGTGGTTTTGTGATTTGTACCCTCAAATGGGATGTTAGAGTTGATGGGAACCTTATAAGATTTCTCAGTAAAACCTCTTCATTTTGTAGATTCAGACAGAAGCTGAGGCCCAGAAAAAAGGAAGTCATATGCCCAAAGTCACACAAGTAGCAGTGCACCAAAACAGCTCCTGAGGTTTTCATTTCCTTCACTGTAGAAGGAGTGCGGTTAGACTGGAAGGCCCTGCCAACCCCTGCTCTGCAACAATAAGACCAACAGCGTGTCTGGAGTGTCTAGTGCCAGGCACTGCATGTTTTTCTTCTTTAATTTTCACAGTGAGCTATGCTACAGGTAGTGGTTAATGCTGTGATCATGTTTATACCCATCTATCCAAATAGGTGATTGGGAACATTATTTGTTTCTATGTAAAACAACCCCACAGCTAACTGCCATTCTGCCACTCGTATCATTCCCTTGGATCTCAGGACTTTTCAGCCTTTCAGAGGTCCCTGATAAGATACCAGTACCCTTGAGAAAAGGAACGTTTTAGGCAGCATTATTAGCTGAGCAGGAGTCCACATGTTAAACCGAGTTTCCTTGTGAAGTCATCCAATTGAGACGTTGTGGCCCTGAGTCAGGAGACAGCAATCAGATGTCCCTTAGCCACTGCACAGTTCCTGTAACTGTAACCCTAGGCTGGCCTGACCCAGCTGCTGCAGGAAGGGGAGAAATGGGAGGTTCAGAGCCTATAGTGAGGCTATTGCACAACACTTTGGGCTAGGCCTTAGATGATCCACCCTGGTTCTGAAGTTTTTTTCTGTGTCATGTTCCTTAATTTTCTGCCCCCCTCTCCTGCTTTCCAGCTCTGGGCCTTCCAGCTCCCAAAGTCAATACTGAGACCTCAGATGTGTCCAGAGACATCCTGAAGAGGCTGGGGGCAGAGAAACCTTAAGGAGCCCACTGGGAGATTCCTGGAGCCAACTCACAGCCAGAGTATTTGCCTGCTATCAGGTGAGTCTTCTAGACTGGGGAAGGCCTCCCTCTGCCCTGTAAGGATATCTGAGAAAACTGGGAACCATGACTGGCTGCTCTGGGAAGGAGCCCTGGGCTACTAGAAACAGGGAGACTTCATCTTCATTGTATGAATATTTACTTCTCAAAAATGAAAAATAGATCTTCATTTTAATGAAAATCCTGTTTTTCATTAAAATATATTTTAAAAATCTCCTTCAACATAATAAAAACTAAATGCTCAAGCAAGCCCAGAGTGAGGCAGGGCAGGAAAGATCATTTTTTTTTCATTGTTAAAAAAATTTACATATAAAATTGACCATGTTAACAATTTTTAAGTGTGCAGCTCAGTAGTGTTAACTATATTCACACTTGTACAATAGTTTTGTAAAACTTTTTCATCTTGCAAAACTGAAACTCCATACCCACTGAACAACAACTCTTGATATTAATCTTTTTTGATAGATGAGGATACTAAAGCCCAAATAAGGTGAGAAACTTACGTCCCTTAAAGTAGGCTCCTCCAGGCACTTACATTATCTGTTTGTTGTCTACCTGTAAAACTGTCTGAGGCTCCTTCCTCCCTCAACTCTTGCATATCTCCCATCTGTCTCTCTCCCCATCTTGTCCCCTTGGCTGCAGCTAAGGATTCAGCATCTTCTACCTGAATTACTTTAAGACCCTTGTCCCTGGGCTCCCTGCCTTAACTCTTACCCTCAAGTCAGTCCACATAGCAGCCAGAGTATTTTTTCCAAGTACAGATCGAATCCTTACAGCCCCTTTTAAAATACTGCTCCATGGCTCTTCCCAACTAAGGGTGAAGTTTCAACTCTGCAGTCTGGCACTCAAGGCTGTCCATGATCTGGGTCCAAACAGTCTCTCCATCCCACATCCTTCTTATCCTTCCAACACATCTTACACTTCAACCTCTTTAGACTACTTCCCATTTTTCTGAACATCTTGTTGTCATGCCTTTGTTTCTTTTTCTTGCATTTTCTATTTTCTAAAAACCCTTCAAGTTCCAACTGAAATGCCTCCATCACTGTGAACACTCCCTGATCAAAATTCATCCCTTCTTTCTTTAAGCCCCAGTAACCCTTGGCTTGTCCCCTGTGTGATAGACAAGCTGGCAATGTGACCAGTGCAGGGACTGGGTCTGAGCCTGCCCAAGAATGGGCTGCCATAATTATGACTGGCACAGTGATTAGTTGAGCCATTAATTTCATCATGCTTCTCCTGCTTTCCATTGGCCCATATGAGGGAAGAAGGCACAAATTTCTTGCCTGACAAGTAGGATAGTTGATAAGAACCTATGCTTCCTGGATTTTAACTCAGTGAGTCCTTGTTCTCTCCTCCATCCAGACAAAGTAACCCAAGTACTAGAGAGTGGGGACCCCAATGGCCTTGCATAAACTGTGGGACGACAGTGTTGGGTGATGGCTGTATTATTTAGATTCTTCTGCATTCATAGAGTGGTTCATGAATATTTGTCATGGTCATAAACAACTGTCATCTTTTCTGGGCAAGAGATCTTATTGTTAATAGTCAAGTGTGTTAACTTTGGTTGGTTGACAACTCTGCCTAGAGAGAGGAGTGCTTTGGAACCAGCCAGTGCACTCTGAGTGCTTGGACTGTGGAGAAGTCCCTAAAATGGCCACCTTTACTGGAGACCATTGAGGAAATGAGAACATCCATCCAGTCTCAGGATGGACCACCAGGGGAGGAGAATTCCTAGCCAAAATCAGGATAGTGCTTAGACTTGTGGGAGAGGCACAGCCCTGCTCTCTAGGAGCACATGGTCTGCTGATACACTTATCAAAACAAGAAGACAGCCACACATTGCCTTATTAGTGCTGGGACAAAGGGAAGGAAGCCTGTGATGATAAAGCTTGTGGAGAGAGGTTAAGGAGTGGGGAGCACTTAATGAGGGCTTCCTGAAGGAAGTGAGTATGGAGCCTTGTTTAAAGGGAATGACATATAGTTTCTTAGAGATGATGCAAGGCTTTCTTTGGATGTTTTTCTGTATTATAGACTAAAGATCTCTGAGAAGATGGAAAAGGAACATTTATTTTCACCTATTATATGCCAAGTACACAGTGATTCTGTGTCAGAAGGCAGAATAGTTGAGGTGCTGTGTCATCTTTCTTTGGGAAAGGTAAAACCGCAAACCAGATTTAGTGTTCCTTTCACTCAGTCCCAACCCTGTTCTCTTCTCCAGTGCCTGCAGTAGTTACCAGCTTTGCCCTGCTTCCCCAGCCACCTCCTTTCCATCAAAATTTCCCCCAAGTACCTAGGAATATCCAGACTTGGGACATAGGATACTTGAGAAGACAAACGACCCAGCTTCTGGTTCCAGGTAGGGTGAAATCTAAGCCATCCCCAAACAGCTAAATGGCATCTGTAGGGTATAAAACAAGAAGTGTGCTGAAAGACAGTTCTGAGGAATGTCTTCTAATAATGCCATACAGTCCTGCCGAGAGCTGGCATGGGAGTCAAGGAGCTCTGAGCTGGTCATCAAAAGAGGATTCTGTCTTGGCTCTACCGCTAATTTTCTCTGGGATCATGGTCAAACTACTTATCCTCTCTAAGCCTCAGTTTTCCTGTGTGTAAAATGGAAAGAGTTAGATTAAGCAATCCCAAAGGTCTTTCTAGCCTCCGGCTCAGTGACTTACAGAGTCCTATGGAAGGACGGATCAACATGGGTTATAATGGCAAGGGAACGCTCTATTCCACAAGTACTATTGAGCATCTATTGAATGCTGTTATAAGTGCTAATGATATAGCAATGAGTAAAACAGACATAGTCCCTACCTTCATTGATCTTGTAGTCTACTGGAGAAGACAGACAAGTAAACTGTGATACTGGGATTTTAGTGGGGTGTGAAGGAGTGAGGAGGTCATTCAAACTATAAGTAACAGAAGCCATCTTCTCTCTTTTCTGTCACCACCAGAGTATCCTCCGATTCTTTCCCACCTCAATCCCTGTTGCTATGGAGACCACCAATGGGACCGAGACCTGGTATGAGAGCCTGCACGCTGTGCTGAAGGCTCTAAATGCCACTCTTCACAGCAATTTGCTCTGCCAGCCAGGGCCAGACAACCTGACCGAGGAGCGGCGGACCAGCCTACCTGGACGTGATGACAACTCCTACATGTATATTCTCTTTGTTATGTTCCTATTTGCTGCCACTGTGGGCAGCCTCATCCTGGGATACACCCGCTCCCGCAAAGTGGACAAGCGCAGTGACCCCTACCACGTATACATCAAGAACCGTGTGTCTATGATCTGATGCTAGGGGGCCTGGGATGGCTGAAGATCAAGACACCTGAGGGTTGTCTTCTGGGGTCTCTAGAATTCACCCGTACATCACATCAGGTGTCAGTGTTACTATCTTAAGATCAATAAGAAACAGTGCTAAGGGATGCCACCATTGGCCTGGGAGGAAAGGGGCAGACCTAGGCCTTGTAGATAAGGACTTTTTTCCAGAAAATATAGACTTTATAGACCATGGGAGCCCCATGAACAAATATATAAAAGTAGCGAAAGATAATAACCAATGACTGGTCCAGTGGCTGGAATATTGGGGGTTGGGGGCTAGAGGCTGGAGGAAGGAGAAAGGAAAGTTGTAACAGAGGGAAGTGAAACGGGAAGATGCACCGAGACTTTTCTTTAATGTGTTACCTTCAGAAGGTAATTTTGATTATCCCATACCATAGATCTGAGTGATGTTAATTATTTACATTTGTTTACATTTTATGTCTAGGGATCTTCCTAAGACTTTCAGAAGGAGCCATGCAAGTGCAGGGCCCTAAATGTTAAGCCTCATTAGCTCCGTGGTTCATGTGATTCTCCAGCCATGTCACAGTTGTCATAGTACCCTTCCCAGCCACATCTCCAGTCATGGGGACTTCACTCCCTCTAATGCAGTCTCTTCCATTTTTATTGAGTTCCATGAGAATTTTCTGATACCAAGTTGAAATCCTGCTTCTTGAAGATGATTACCACATCTAAAAAATTATCATATTAAAAGAAATAGAATGTGTAAGGCAGGTACCTGGTTCAATGATCAGAGAACCAGCCCTGATTCTACCATTAATGTGCATGACACTGACTAGTCACTTCTTCTCTATGATCCCTTCCCTCTTCAGCGCAATGAAATAGTTAGACTCTGTAAGAGCTCTACCAGTTCTAACATTCTAGGTTTCATGAACAATAGGTTGAACCATATAAAACTGCCATGTTTGTGGGTCAAAAACAGCTAAATATCAGTAGTTTCATATGATTCAATCAATGTGGCAGGTGAATACTTAGCAAATACAAATCCCAGGCTGGAACTTCCCCCTGTTCTGTTTGATTGCTATTTAAGGCATCTCCATGGCGTCTCCAGAAGGCCCTACTGAAACACAAATAGTCATGTATAGCACAGCACTAAAAGAATATTCTGAAAGCAGTTATCTTTGAAGATTATGGATAATGTATTCTTTCTACTTTAAAACTTCATGTAATATTTTATTCATTTGACAATAGTATGTTACTTGTATAATAAGGTGTGGGGCAGGGAGCTACTTCCACTTTGAAAAAGTAAAAAAGAAATACCTGCATGTTTCTTGAATGGAGGATCACAGAACACATTTGCTCCCGTAAGGAGTTAGTTATGTCCACTCCCTGCCAATCTGTGCTAAGCCCCATGTTTGCTCCAGCCTTTTCTTATGTCTTCTTGAGGGAGAAGGTGCAGACCTGCTTAAGAAGGTGTGAAGTATTGGGACAACAACAGACTCAGAAGTCCACAGTTGGGTGGGATTTTAGAGACCACCCGGTTCAAATTCCCAAATAAAATATAGATTGCAATCAAGTGTAAGAATGAATGGTCAAGTGATGGATGCTAGAAGAGTTATGAGAAAGGAGATTGAGCAGATCTAGAAGAGTCAGAGGAAGGTAAACTATCTACTGGGCTTTGAATGATAGGATAGATCTAAATGGGCAGAGTGAATGAAGGGAACAAAATAAGGGAAGTTTGGAGGCAGAAATGTGGTAAGACCCCCCTTCTGAAAGGGGAAGCAAGCCCAGTGTGGCTGCTCTGTTTCAGTCTCCTCCACAGAGGAGGCTCCCCTTCACACAGTACTAATACTCTCAGGGCTTAATAATAGAATAATACAAATTCTTTGCTTACAAGTTACAGGGATCCAATATATATTAGCATAAGCATAAAAGGGAATTTACTGAGAGGCATATGGGGCAATCACAAGTTCAAAAGAGGAAGTGCAGACACCAGAGCAACTCCAGGGATCTCCAGGCCTGGAACGACCTATTTGAATCCACAAAGTAGGGACTCAGTGTATCTCACACAAACACCCAGGATTGGACCAAATAAAATTCTAGGATTTTAAGGTGGCATAATGTAAACAGTCTAATGTTCTATGATACAGGTACTACCCTCAGACCTCCCCACAGCTCTATCCCACCCCATTTGTCAGCGAGTTCTATTCCACTACCACGCTCAGCCCACTGGCTCTTTTGTCTGCACTGCGTCTGCCCTCTGCTGGCCAGATTCAGCACACTGCCTTGAGCTCTCAAAACCAAACTTCAGTAATCAATCATTCAACAGATATTACTATGTGCCTACTATGTGCCTAGCACTCTTCTAGGCACAACATGGAATACACAAGTAAATAAAAAGATCAATGAGGTCCCTGCCATAATACTACAGACCATTTACTACATATCAGGCAGTGGTCTAAGCATCTTACACACATTAACTCATTTAGCTTTTAAAGCCTTCATAACAACCCTATTTAGTAGGTATTACAGTTACTTCAGTAGAGCTCACTTTTCATCTAGCCCCTTCAGCAACCTAAACCCAATTTCAGCACGATGGCACACCCAGTCCAGAGCACGAGTCTGTAGAGTTTCCAGAAATGAATGGGAAAGTGGTTTGGGGAAACGATGGCAGAGTACTGACACCAATAGACTACAGCTGGATTCCCTAGTAGCAGAGACGGAGACAGGCATCTATCAAGGGAACATTTTTCAGGGGAAACCTCCAGGGGAGAGAGTGGAGTGGGTATGAATGGGTAAGAGCCAAAAAAAGGTGTGTCTCAGGTCATGTCTATCCCCGGCCCAATTCACAGAGGACTGTTGTACACGGCTTGGGCTTAAACCACATGACAGGATTACACCCACTTGAGGCAGGAGGCCTGGCCATATCAGTCAGTCATACGTTGTGGGGTGCAGGGACTAGTGGTGGAATGTAAGGAGGTTGTCATCAGCTGAGGACAATTCTCTGGAGAAGGGTGGCACCTGTGAGCTGTTGTGGGCTAGAGCAGTGGAAGAAGAACAAGCAAGAGCCTTGTGTTGCTTGGAGATTACCAACAGCCTGGTTCCTCAGGAAGGTTCTAAAGCACAATTTTCATCACAGAATTGGCCCTTCCTTTTGTGGCTATCCTCTTCTACCTCATGTCAGTCATTATTGGCTGCTGGCTGCTAGAGGGGAACAATTAATATCCCAGGGGTGCTCCCAAGTCTCCGGAGAAGAGGACAACTCGGAGCTGATGGCAGCCAACAATCACAGCAGCTGGAGAAAGGGGTCTGTGTGGCTCCATCTGCATCCACTACAGCTCTGCAATTGGGGAAACAGGAGAAGAAGCAGAGTGTCATGTCTTGGGAGTTCCTTCTCGTTTAAGAGACAAGAAGCACACATCTAATAATGAACTGTGGGGGGAAATGGAATGGCTCAGGCTCTCACTGAGCTTCCGCTAGAATGACAAGCACCTTTTATGTAACCATGACTTGCACTTTCTCAGGGGGCAGCCATTTTGTTTATGCGGCTTGTGAGCTCGCTTCTTGGCTGCCTGCCTCTTTTGTTCTCCTGCCTCTACAGGGGGATGGGACTCTCCAGGAGGGGGCTATGAGCTATTGGGCGAGATCTCCCAGGTGCCATGTTTGTTGCTGCTCCCCCTCTGGAATAAAGGCTATGGTTAAGTTGCCTGCAGCGCCTCGATTTTAGTTTGGTCTGCCCTGATCCAGTGCAAACCTCCTTGGCCTCAGTTGTTTGCAATACAGGAACAAAACAAGATAACACCAAATAGAACTGAGTAGAAAACAGTATAAAGTACCAGAAAATGCAGATAATAGATATTAAATGTGATAGTATAGAAGAGGAGAGAAAAATATTCACAGATATTTCCTGGAGATTTGAGGAAGGATATGAAGAACTGGTACGCTTTGATTAGGAGGTCCAATGTAGTAGGGTCCAAGGTGGTGTTCCAAGTAGGTGGATAGGTCTCCTCTACTCAGTCATTCAGGGACCTAGGATAATGATTACCCGAGTCCCTGAATGTAACTTCCAAGTTTACCATGGTGGAAGCATTTCTAATTAGGAGAGAGAAAGTGGTCCAAGGCCGGAGATTTACTCTTAAATAAGAAAGGCAGAAGCTGCATACAAGGCTTCTGCTTACATCCGGAACATGGCCACAACCGGCTGCAAGGGGTGCCGGCAAATGAAGTTCCTGTCTGGCCAGTCGTGTCCCAGCCACATCTCTGTTACTATGGAAGGAAGGAAGAGGTTTTGGTGGACAGCTGGTAGTCCTCTCCCTATCTTCCTCGCCCTTCACCAGGACTGGTCATGGTTAAATGTACAGCCTGCCAAGAAGGAAAAAGTGCTGTTCCTCTGATTCTACGTTTTCCAGGGGCTAGGGTGAGCACTGTGAGCATAACTAAGTCTGTCGTGGGAGTGTGACTTTTGCTGTTTTTTTCTGGTGTCTCCCCTCATTGGAATGATAATATCTAAGGTAGTGGTTTAGGCATCGGGAAATGGACAAAGCAGGCTTTCAGCCAACTTTGTGTAGGAAAAAGAGTCCTCTTTCAGGTGCCATTAAGAAACCAAGAACGTGATCTACCTGCACAAAATCAGAGAGCCTATCCGTGGCAGTGGTAAAACTGAAACACAATGAGCTCTTGGGAGAAGGATCAAGGCAGCTTTTTATTTATTTATTTATTTATTTATTTATTTTTTTGGTAGTTTCCTGTCTGGAAATTGAACCCAGGCCACGGTGTTCAGAGTGCCAAAGCCTACCCACTACACCACCAGGGAACCCCTCTTGGGAGAAGGAGAGTTAGAAATCAGTGAATAGGAAAGGAAAAAGGAAGAAAAACTAATATTTTTCGAGTAACCAATCTCTGACAGGCACTGTGCTGGGAATTGCATGTTACCTTATTTCACCTTTTAAAAACTCTTGAGATAATTATTTTTTTATTCTCATTTTGTGGATCAGGAAACCGAAGCTCAGAGGTGAAACAGCTTGTTTAACATTCACTTAATATGTGGAGCTGTCTGGATTTTAATACAAGCTTGCCTGAATTCAAAGCTCATGTTCTACCCACTAGAGCTTTGAGAGCCATTTTAGATCCTTTCTCCTAGTAGACTTCGTGGCTGGCATCTCTGTTACCCTTCAGGGATCGAATAGAGTAGTTAGAATCTCATCCTTGCCCAACTCCTTCTACCCTCAACCAAGGGGCCCTAAAAAAAAAAGGCATTGTCACAATACTCGCTTATGAAATAATAACCTACTTGTCATACCTCTTGGGTCCCTTAGTCCCTACAACATGGATTCTCAACACTGGGAAAAAGAGATTAGAGAGGCCAGCCACAGAATTGGTGCATCTCCCTCATTTGGGGAGAGGAGATTATTCACATTCATTTCAAAGAGCTCTGGGAAACAGCAGCAGGCTTTCCATTCTGCTTTTGATTTATTGTTCATTCATTCAACAAATATTTATTAAGTACCTAGATGTCAGGCAATGGGTGTGGCTCTAAGAATACATGAGAAAACAAGGTAGACACAGTCTCTGTTTTGGGGGGGCAAGGATTACCTCACCCACTTCAGTTTTTCTTATAAAAATTTTCAATTTCTATCAAGCTTTACATTGAACACTTCTGCCTCCCTTGAGCTACTCTCTGAATGAAAAAGCTTTCTTTTACTCAACTTACTGCCCTGTTTATAATTCTATGATAATTTTTATCACATTGTACCCTCTTGGCATGTCTTTTCCCCTTCCTAGAAACAGTGCAAAGGTGCAGGCAGGAACTATGTCTAATGCATCTCTATGCCCACATAACTAGAATAAGGCTTGGAACAGCATGGGTGCTTAATAAATATTGGTGGAATCAACCAACATTATCATAAGTATTGTGCAACATAATCTCATGTATGTGTATTTTGCTTCCAACCATTCAAAGTATTCCCATCTCTATTTTCTCATTTGATTTAGACAGTTTGGTCTCGTAAATTTAATTAAAAATAAATGTGAGGAGTTCCCTGGTGGTGTAGTGGCTTAAGTCTTCATCGCTGCCACTGTCAGCACTGCCGCCTGGGTTCGATTCCCAGCCAGGGAACTATCCACATACAAATAAATAAATAAATAAATAATGAATGTGAGACCATTTTGTAAAATATAAATGGTGAAGAACTATTAATGAACTCTCTTGCTAACCCTGAGGCCAGGATAATTTAGGTGACATACTTAAGGTCACACAACAGGAGTCTGTGCTAGAATTTAGGACTTTTCCTCCCTGCATCAAGGGGTAACTAACAAAAGAGAGATATAAGAAAAGAGCTCTGGAATGTGACTGCATGTTAATGTGATTGCAAACTCCCAGGAGTGGATACAGTGGTGCTCTACCCAGATACTTGGAGCCAATGCACCCATTACCCAGCTGCTGGGAATATGAGCTGGTGACAGCTCACAGCTGCATCCCTCACTGCACATTGCGCTGGGCCACAGGGAACTCTTTCATCCAAGCTTACACCCACTTCTGGGGATGGATCACAATGACAGACTGATGCAGGTACACAAAGGTCTTGTTCTATGGCCTCAATTTTGGACAACTCTGAGGGGCCATCTCAGCTCCAGAACTCCCCATAGGATCAGCTGAGGCTCCAGTTACAACTACATTGTAAGCTAGCATCTCTCTTTGCCCCCTTCTGCTTCCTCACTAGTTTTACTGATGTATCTCTCCCAAGAGCACTTTCCAAAAAACCTGCATGCAACGCTCCATCTCAGTTTGTTTCCAAGGGAATCAATCTTCCCCTCAAGAATTGTGCCCCAGCACTGAGCCTGTTCCAAAGCTGGTGTCAGTAATGATAGAGAAATGGAATAATAGAATACAGATGGGGGTAGGTAGTGGTTTTAGCAAAACCAAAAAGAAAACAAGACAGTGCTAGAAACCGGCCATTAGAAAACAGCCAGTTATGCTCTTTAAATAAGAACTAGCCACTAGAGGGCCCAGCATTATAGGTCTACAGCTGTAGCTACTTCAGAGCAGAATTCAAAATTTGCCCTTGACCTGGCAGACACCCAGCATAATTGTCTGCACTAGGGGGAAAATTGTTGGCCTAAAGCTTCCTTCTCTTTTAGACTCAGTGTCCTAGTGTGTTTCAATACCCTGTCACCAAGTCCTCTATGCCATTACACATAAACGTATTCCCATAAATCAAGGCTTCCAAAGCCAGTTTTGTTTTGTTTTGTTTTTGTTTTTCATCCACTGGTCTCTTTGTTCCCAAGGAGTTCTGAAGATCAGAAATGTGGGATTCTAAACAGTTGGTTGTGACAGTTCACACCCCAAATGGGGAGAATCAGTAATACAATCTGTGTACTCCTGTCACTTCCCCAACACCCCCCTGCTTCCCAGTTCACGTAAAGATAAGACATTTAGGCTTAGATAGGAACTGGAGTGGCCAAGGGAGAAGGGGTCACGAGAGTCTTCACAGAAGATAAAAAAAGTTTGAGAACATTCTATAACTGAGTGAATTAAATCAATTAATTTCTTTTTTTTTCTTTTCTTTTTTTTTCTTTTTTGCTATGGACTTAGAAAAGACTTAAAGAAAAATTTCTCTGTACCCTTGTTGGAAGGACAGTCTTTTGTATGTTGGAAGCCTTTCTTTACCTTGGGGAAAAACATTTAGAAGTCTCTGTTTCCAAAACATTCTTGACAGTTATTTGGGAGGGGAAGCAAATTAGAATGCTACAAAACCAGGAGGGTGGTGGGATGGTGGGGACCTATGCTTGGCTCTCTCCCAGTATCTCTGGCAGTGATGACTACAGGGACATCTAGGGAATGAACGCCAAGCCATGGCTTTAGGAGCCATATAGAAAATCTTGGTGGCCAGAGTTAGAATGGAAGGAGTGAATGCCTTGAGCCAGATACCTCTGACTGGAACATACCTCCTTAGACAATGAGCCACAAATACAATGGACTAAAGACAGTTTCCCAGATTTTCTAGATTGGGTGCACCCTGGGGTTTTTTGCATCCCCACAAAAGCTCTGAAATTGGATATTCCACCAACCTAGCAGGTGGGGTGAAGTAAAATTCAATTTTATTTAACTTCAAAAATAGTAAAGAAATCTAATGTTCTGACACTTGTTATTGAACAAATCAAATGGTTCCAATACTTGAAGCTCTGATATCACAACAGCAAATTTAACCTGGACAGGTTAATAAAAGAATAGCAATAATCTTCTCAGGGATTATTATGTGTTAGGCAATGTATTACTTTATTTAATCCTCACAACATGCCTATGAAGTAGACTGAGATGGAGCAATAAAGTGGGTTGCCCCAGGTCATATGGCCAGTAAATGTCAGAACCAGGTTTGCTGGGCTCCATGTCTGTCTAACTTCTACAGTTATTCATTCACTAACATCTAGTCCATCACTCACTAATTCATTTAGCCAAATATTCACTCAGACAGTGAATGGAGTTACAGTTACTTGGACAGGGAGATAAATCTAGTAGTAGTTTAAGGAATAAAAGAAGCTTAGAATCTAGAATGTTTGCACTGGCAGCTGGTCTAGTGGAAGAGAGCAAAAGCCTTAGAGCCAAATGGTCTGGAATCCTGACTCTGCTGTTCACTCCCTATGTGGCATTGAGCAATTTTTAAACCTCTTTCATTCTCAGCTTCCATATCTATATATCACAAATAATAATGCACATGCATTCTCATGAGGAAAATGAAGTCCCAAAAGAGTGGAAAATGCAAAGTCAGTGGCAGAACCAGCACCACAACCCAGATCAACTAGATGATCCTCTGTTCCCAGTTAGTAGTCTTTTACTTCAGCTTTCCCCAAGTGTGCTCTGTATAATGAAAATAGATATTTCATGAATAAAAGTTTCCACAAGCAAGCAAGTTTGCAAAACATTGAATTAAAGGTAAATAGATATCTTTTGAAGAGCTCTTCAGAAACTTTCCTATGTGCAACATAAATCTTCAAGACAAGAATATAATATGGAACATTCCCCAAAGTATTGATAAGGAATCCTTTCTCAGGAGCTATATTAAGAATCTCTTGGAACTCTCAGAAATGCTGCTCTATACACTGCTGCAGGGCAGTGGAAGTTTCCATGAGTTTTGATGTGTGGGGTGTGGTTGTTCTTATTCTAAATTAGAAGCAAACATATTCCTTTCATTAGGCCTTTCTGTTGGCATCTTTGCCACAGCTGACTTGTGAGCCTGAGGATAAAAAATAATAAAAACCAGACTCCAGGAAAAGCATACTTGTTTAGAGTCACCCAGTTGCATCCAAAAGGCAGATGCAATCTGCCCCTCTCCCAGAAGTAGGAACATAGAGACAAAACATGACCATGACCCCAAATTCTTTCCATTCTGAGTAATTTGCTTACATTCACCAAAAGTAACAGCTGAAGTCCCATATGAAGGCACAAAAGAAGCCAAAAAATCAGGATTCTCTTCTTAGCTTCTCCACTTCTTAGCCATTTGGCGTAGACTGGTTAATTCATCTGCTCACTCTTGTACTGTATTGAAAACCCTCTTGCATCAAATTAACCTCTGCCTTATTTGAACCAGACATTTATATTTCATCTGTAGCACTCCCCTCCACGGGCCCTTGAGAATTTCTGTGGAACATTTTGAGAGCCAGTAGACTAGATGATCTGTATAATTCCCTTCATCTCTGATAGTCTGTGATTCAAATTTGTATAAAGTTTTGCAAGCTCTTGCCTCCATGTTAATAAAGGACACTAGCTCCTTGAGAAATGCTCCTCTTAATTTCTGGGAAGCCCAGAGAGTGATTCTCACATGTTGTCATTGAAATGCCAGGTGACACTGACATCCCCAATACACAGTACTCATTGTATATATTGTACAAAGGGGAGAATACCTTTCTCTCCACATCATGCTGTACTTTCTCACATGGGCTTTCAGTGGGCATTATTTGTACCCTGCCCTTTGACTCAGACTTTTTAGTAAAGCAATTCTATATTTTCCTGATTTCTCCTCATCCCCATTCCCTTCCACAGATTACTAAGCATGAGCCCATGGTGGGAGAACAAAGCCAGGAAAGAAACATGCATGATAAACCTAATGTTGAACTTAGACTCAAGACTTGTTCCTCTTTCATTTTGAAGATTCTGTTATTGGAGCCACATTGCCTATTTTCTTACTTTTCTTTGAATGAGTTCCCTCCCAGGAGAGGCCTAAAGCCCTCATGAAAAACAGACTTTTGGTGAGTTGGGCCTATTAGGTCAGAAGTGCCTATTTGGGTTCTCCAGGAAGCAGATGCCAGGATGGAAGAAGAAGTGCAAGAGATTTTTGGGGGGAAATACCTGTGAAGGGTACAGGGAACCGAAGGTGGGAGAGCCTCCGACAGCAATGCACATCTGATGCTGGTGAAAGGAGACGGGGAAGGAAGGAGGGCTGGGTTGGGCTTGAGAAGCCTCAGACTTCCATGCAGGCTCTGAGTCTCAGCCGGGGTAACGGGGAGCCGCAGAACAGATTGCCCATTAAAAGAGCCCCAGGTTGGGCAGGAATGGCTTGTCTCTAGCATGTCTGCAGTGCTCAGTCATTGACAGGGAGAGGGACAGGAAGAGCATGACTGTGATGTAAACACTGCAGTAGATTCCAAAGGTGCTTCAGCTAGAGGCTGTCAGGTAAATCCACTCCTAGCAGGCTCTCTATGTGGGAGATCTGAGAAGTGCACTCCCTGTGCTTGCCACACTAGATATGTCCACAGCTGTGTAAATTCAAAAAGTGGGCATAATTTAAGCTCACTGAGGCCTATGTTGGATATTTATTACAATTATTTATGGAGCCTTATGAAAAGTGTTGCACCTGGTATTATAGCAGCCCCTCCTGTTCCAGCAGAATGACTGAGGGAGTCTGGGAAGGTTTCAGATAATCGAGTGAGTTTTTATTACTATTACTGTGAACAATAGGCATGTTTTAATAGCCTCTGTTTACATTAACACTGTATCAAGCTTCGTACAAAAGAGAACAATCCTTAGGGAGCTCAAGGTGAATCCGTAATAAAATATTCCTCCTTAGTTGCGGAGCTCAGAGGAAACTTTTGAAGAATTTTATGTCAATCACTGGATGTTCCAAAGAGAAAGGAGCCTTTTAGAAGAATTGGCCTCGGGGGTTACCAGATAGACCTTGAAACTGCTCTGGCAGCCAACGGGGTGGCACAAGGGCATGTTCTGGCCCTAGGATCCTGCCAGCCAAGACTCAGGATATGCTGAGAGGCAGGCCCAACACCTGTTGTGGCTCCTGGATCAGAGTCAAAATCCGAGGGAGAAAGGAGGGAAGCGGACGGAGCTGGGGAAGAAGGATTTGTAGCTAGAGGGATAAGAGAGCAGACTTTTCAGAACCATGTCAGAATCTACCCAACCTAATCACCTGGCAAAAGAGGTGGTGTCAGTGGTGGAAAGAATGCTGGACATGACACCTAAGCTCTACTTCTAACTCTCTGCCTGACCTTTGTCACTCAGTGCCCCTCTGGGCCTGCACTCCTTGGCTGTAATCTGCAGAACCAGGGCAGACACTATTTAAAGTTCTTCTGTTTAATCTGTCTAAGATTCTACCTGCTCCCCTAAAATAATCTTTCTAGAGCTTGCAGAGAAGCGTGAAAGAGAGGGGGTGTAGATGAAGAGAGTGAACCCAGTGAACCCAGCAATAGCATAACATACATAGCATAACAACAACACGACACAACGCAATATAACATTAACCTAACAAGCATTATGATAGGCAACTAGAGTGTAGGAATGGGAACTAGTGAAAGCAGAGCTCATTTCATGATCAAGACATCGGGGCATTGAAATGTGACTCTGTTCTATCTTTATATAGAGGTGCAGATGATCTGGGAAGGAAAATAGTTTCACCTGCCATTTGGTCCTAAAAGATCTGAGATTCATATACATTCCATCTATACATGAACCCTCAACATTACCAAAGCAAAGAAGTTGGAGCTGTCCCTGTACTCTACTAAACCCTCCTCCAGTTTTTTCTTGTAAAAACAAGTCATTTCTACTCCCCTTTATGTATACCTTTGCTGTTTATTTTCAACTAGATAAAAATGCTGGGAGGGTTTTTACAAAGTATACCATGGATTTTTCTCCAGGGCTAATATTTTAGGATTCTAAGAACAACAGGGTTCCACACTCCCTTCTCATTTATTTCTCCTATTTAAGTTGAGAATATACCACAGTTAAAAAACAAAATTAAAATAAACAACTGCAGTCAAAGGAATGGCATAAGGCATAATTGGCAGCCAATAGGAGAAGGCCTTCAGACACTGTACCTTCCAATCTAGCCCCTCCCAGAGAGGATCAGGTTTTCTATTGGGTTTTTTTTCTTTTTGAATAAAGCACTACTGTGGGCTAAGGTCCAGAAACACAAACCCTATCTTAGTCTCTGATAGACAAACAGGTCTACGGAGATTAAATGACCTGCATGGTTCCCAGGGAGACCAGACTGAAGGGAAGAGAAAAGAGGGTGGCATCCATGAAAGTACAAAAGCAGCCAAAGGAGGGCTGTGGTGCCTAAATAAATAATGACACATTCGGGCAGCAGACCCAGTTCTCTGACATGGCGAGGCCTACAGGTAGGGAGTCTGCTAACTCACTCCCGCCCTTTGGGTCTCAGCTTACATATTATTTCCTCTGGGAAGTAGGTGCCTCAAGCAGTTGTGCAGGTTGCACACTGCACACACCTAGGGGATGCCAATCATAGCATAGATATTATAGATACACATTTCTTATGACAATTTCCAGTTGGCAGTCAAGTGTTTTGAGAAAAGGGCACCTTTTTTTTTTGTCTGATTCACAAAACCCTGCTGATGGGATAGCACTGAATGCTACAGGGAAGCCTTTCCTAACTCAGATTGGGTTTGGTGCCCCTCTTACCTGTTTCAGAAGGATCGTGTCCTTCTACCATCATATTTACCACACTTTACTCTAATTAACTGAAAACTGCTTTATGTTCACACTGGATTATCAGCATTGTGAGGGCAGAGACTGTCTTGTTCAACTGCTCCTTGGGCCTGAGAATGGCACAGTCTCGATGATATTCGTTGAACAAATGAGCAACATAGTCTAAGCTACTCCAATCCTTCTCTGAGTTTCCTATAACAGGAGAGCAGAAGGGTGAGAGCAGGTAGAGGGATGGGCAGCTAAATAAAAATCACAGTCCACTTTCCTCTGCAAACCTTCAATGAATAATCAAAGAAATGAGCCACAAATCTAGAAAGTTACTTTCCCTTTCTAGAACTCGTAGGTATTGATTTCCCCTTTCAACGCCAAATCCTAAAATCCTCTGTGCTTTGGCCAGGTTATGGCTCAGGAGACAAAGTTAACGGAAATGGAATGCTATTTGGCTAATCTAACACTTTCATTTTCTGTTCTGTGGCATTCATTTTCTGTCTCCTTTCAAATAATCTAACTCATACAGTTTATAGATAGAGAAATCAGTATCAGAGAGGGACTATTTCTTATCCAATATCACATAATAAGTTAATGGCTAGCCCAACATCAGACTCCATGTCACTTGATACTTGTTTTTCCCATTGTATCACCTTTTGTTTTTCTGCACATTTATGACCTGAAAGATGATCTGTCCCTTAATCTCAACTTCCTCCGATCCTTTTGTCCCTCTGGGTCACTGATTGAGATGACTTATCTAGGTCAGTTTTACTCTATTACTATTTAGTCACCTCTAGGTCTCAATGTTCATTACTCCTCAACATAAAGTTACTATTTAAGCAAACTAATCTTGACACATCACGTAGATGTTAAGGACTTATTATGTTAAAAAGACTCGTTATACCAGCTATAACTATAATAAAAACTTTTTCTGCTTCTGACAAGGAGTTTAAAAAAAAATCATCAGTTGATCCACAAAGTTTCCAATACTCTTAAATGTTAGAAGGGCCCTGCTATTGCCATAGGCAAACATTAGGAGGCAACCACTGCCACCTGAAGGGCAGGCTGGGCTCCCTGCCTCTGGTCTCTTCCTCTGTCGATGTGGTGTCCATATATGGAATGCTCACTGTGAGTCAGTCCCTGTTCTAAATTTTTACATGCATTATTGTGTTTAATTCTTGTGACAATCCCAGGAGGAAGGTTCTATTTTTATTACCTTTTAAAAATGGGAAAATCAAGACAGAAAGGTTATATGACATGTGCAAAATCTCAAAATTATTAAGTGGTAGAGCTAGGATTCAAGCCCAGCTCTTGCTCTTAATCACTGCAATAATATAGTGTCTACTTCCTACTACTGTAAGGGTGACACACTATTTTCTATTTTCAGGATTTAACACTCTAAATTTAGTTTCATTCAACACCCTGTTTTTCCCAAGGCTAATGCATACAACATTAATCTAGTTAATTAGCAGAACACTAACTTGCGAGAAACTGAGTCAGCCTAGCCATCTAGGCACTGGCAACCAGGCTGCAATTCTGGACTGAGATGCTCTGTCAGATGACATATGAATCAACCCTAAGGCTGGGTTCGAGATAACCATCGTGATTAACTCACTTTTCCCTTTGTTGTGCTTCTTCCTCTGTGCCTATAAAACCTGGCTGTCCTAAGAAGAGGGAAATGATGGCCTTTAGGGACAGGAGTCCCGCCATTCTCTCAAAACGCTAGCATTTTGAATAAAACTGCTCTTCTCTCCAACCTTGTCTCTCGATTATTGGCTTACTAGCGGCAAGTCGCCAATCCTTAGCCCACCAACACTACAGGTAACCCTGTATAACACGGTGTTTCTATAACACGGTTTCGCTCCAACAGGGCTGGAGAATTGAGAAATCCTGTACAACACGGTGTCCTAGAACACGGTTTCACTCTAATACATTTCAAGAATTAGAGAAATACCAAACAACATGGAGTGTAGTAAGAGCTTTTAAGACCAAAAGATATCTCCTTGGAAATTTTTCATTTGAGTATGGATGTCATATCAAATCTGACTGTAGAAATTGAAAATTTATTAGAATTTTAAATCCACTTTGATCATGGAGTATTAAGTACATACCTTTAAAAACTTTGGGTTTTTCTTTTTACTACATTATACGTAGATTAAAATTTTGGGGGTGAGTATTATTCAACCTTTTTTAAAGAAATGGTAATTATGTTTTTCATTTTGTGAATTAATTTGTAGCCCTGAACTATACATATTAATATGTTATGCTTTTGGTGAAAATTGCTTTAATGAAGATATTTCTCTTAATTATAAAAATATAATAGTATGTTTTTTAAATTTTTGGAACCTAACCCCATTTTTGTACTAGTTCTTTGTTTCGTATAACACGGATTCACGTAACACAGCATTTATATGGGGGTTACCTGTACTTCTTCCACAACGACCTTCCACATCACTTAGATTAGCTTTCGCCTATTATCCAAACACCCTTGGACTTTTCCAACTCGCTGCAACTGGAATATAATTCTATTAAGAATTCAAAGGAGACTTATAGATTATTTTAAGGAATACGCCTGTATTATCAATGACAAAGTAGTACTATGTGTCACGGAAAGAATACCAGCTTTGAAACAAGGAAGACTAAAGTCTCAGAGCTTGGCTATTTCAGTTATGCATGGCTGTGTAACAAACCACAACTTAGCAGTCAGAGAACTAGCAATTTATTATTTCTCATGATTATGTGGATCATCTGGGACGTTCCTCTGCTGGTTTCATCTGAGCTCACTTACACTGAGCTGGAGGGTCTGCAGGGCTGGAAGGTTTGCTATAATCTCAGTTATGTGTCTGACTTTGCTGGGGTGCCTTCTATATGGCCTCTCATCCTCCACAAGGCTAGACCAACTTCCTTGTATAGTGGACTTGGTGAGTGGAACTGAAAAGAATTTCTGGCCATATTCAGTCTAGCTCCTTTGATGCTGGTTGGCATTGGGCAATTTACTTTTTTTCTCTTGAGATCAGTTTCCTCATTTGGGAAACTGTGGATGTAATCCTGATGATCTCAGGTTCTTGTAAGTACTAAATGAGACAATGTGGGCTGTCTGGAAAGAATCCAGCCGTGAAATATGAAAAATAGAGGCATTTATGGCTGGATTTTTTTTCCAGACAGCCCTCATATAAGCATATATATTTAGTTTATCTTATTGTTCTATCATAGTGCACTAAACATAATAGAAGGGCAATACGTATTTCCCATACATTCCCTGTTGAGGTTTATGGTGACAATAAGAATGAAGCAGCTTGGAACCATGGGAAAGAAAACTGGATTTAGAAGCACAGGCTCCAAACTTATGTGCTGGTTCTAGGATTATGGATCAAAAAATTATTTATCCGTTGAGCTTCTCTGCTACAATAGGAGAAAACATTAGATGAAGAGAATGGGGGCCACTGAGTACTCAAAACTCATTCTCTTAGGCTAGTGAGTCTCAAAGGTGTGTGGGAGGGGGGGCACTTTTTACTAAAATACACTGGCCTGATTCTTCCCTCCCTTTTGTTATTGATGTACCCGAGGATGGGAGGGCAAGTGAGAAAGAGATGGTTTTGGAAAATATTTTCCTGGTGAAAACCACTACATCATAAGACTCAGATTATTTAGTATATATTCTAACAACTTGTGTAATTGCAAGAGAGAAAGCTTCTTTCTCCACGTCTCCATGATTGTTCTGATTATTAGAGCTATTTCTATTAAACTGAACCCAGTTACTGTTTTCTCAAAGTAGAATTCTCATCTCCAGGGAACTGGAGTTGGAAACACAGAGACTTCATAAGTGAACTGAGCTCTCTACAGCCTTCTTAACCAAATCCACCTTCTCAAATTTCTAACCACATCATCATTTCCTTCAATGCTTTCCTCCTTATCATTGTCAATTCAAAAGTCCTTACGTCTATAGGAATCTGTATAATGCCTGGAAGATAGCATAATAAATGTTTGCTGCTTGACTAATTTCCAGTTGCATAGAGGGCCATTCTCTCTCTGATAATTCACACTAACAGTTTGTTTATCGTTACATTTATTTCCAGTACAGTAGGAGAAACCAGAGGTGTTTAATAAGTGCTTTTGGGGGAGTTCCCTGGTGGTGTAGTGGCTAGGCTTCAGCTCCGTCAACACTGAGGCCTGGGTTCAGTTCCCAATCAGGAAACTACCCACATAAAAATAAATAAATATTTTTTTTTAAGTGCTTTTGGATTGACTAGAATGACCTGAACATCTTGGTTCTTTTCCAGGGCAATAGAGAAAACCCTAATCCAACTCTGCTTCTCAGTAGCTCGAAGAGAAGTTTTATGAAAAGGGAAGCCTATAAACCTTAGGGAGGTTGTTAGCAATTTAGCAATTCTGAGCCACATGAGAGCACTTAATTTGCTCACTAAAGAGAACATCATCCCCAGGGTAAGGCAAAAACAATGTTATTGCTAATAAAGAGTTCTCACATTTGTTTAGCCCTTTATGGGTTACAAAGTGCTTTCATATCTCTCATCTCACTTGAGCTCCCAGAAACCTTGTCAGGCAGATGTTATTCATCTTAATTTTACAGAAGCAGAAACTAAGGTTTAGATTACTTATATGACATGCCCAAAGTCACACAGCTAAGCAATGGTAGAGCTAGTACTAATACCACAGTAACCCTAATTAGATTAATTAAGGGTTTTTTTTTTCAAGACAAGAAAGAAAATGAATATGAAAGAGTTTAAGCAGGAAATAAATGTTGGCTTACACATCTATGAAAGTATAGAAGATGTGATTGTCTTCTCCCCCATTGTGTTCCCTTTTTTCTTGGTATCTCCACTATTTGTTTTTCATTACCCACTCTCCCCCTCTATCCCTACTGTGGAGTCCATATGCTTTTGGAGAAACTGACCCACCCACACTGCTTCAGGGAAAAGGGCTTAAGCTCCTGTTTGTAGTAATCAACATACTCCCACCTTCAGCCACAGTTATTGGTTCACATTTGGGCATGGGACATCATATGGACCAATGAGAAGCTAGGAGAAGCTTGCAGAGCCATTCAGGGGAAGAATCTCCAAAATTTTCTAAGAAAGTATCTGGAAGCAACTGTCTCCCACCAGATGTGAGGCAAAAGCCTACACCTGCCATTTTACAACTTTGTAGAAAACCAACCTTAGGATGAAGCTGAGTCTGTGGATGGCAACCTACTGGACTGACTAATTCTAAAGCACAACCTATCTCTGGGCTTTGCAGTTTCCTAAGACATGAGCTACCTTAGTATACTTCATGGTAAATAATAGAAAACTCAACTCAAATTGGTCTAAAGTCTAGACACTACTGGGCTTCCTGTCACTTGCCTGTTTGCCATGGAATATACTACGGTAACAGAAGAAATGTAAAGAAGAGCTACAGAAACAAGGGCTTCAGGGACTGGAATTCAGATCTTCATGGCACCAGGATTTTTCCTCTTAATCTTGCACTCTTATTCTCTCTCATTCTCTTCTACTGTAGATATGCCTTTTCCACTGTGGCAAGTAAATGATCACCCGCCACCTCAGTGTTATCAATGAGCATGCTAACAGGAAAGAGAGACCTTTCAGATTGAGTACTCTGGGGAGAGTTTAATAGAAATTATATATAAAGATAATGGGCAGAAACAAAGGATGTAGTGCCCCAGGGCTAGAAATAGCCTTGTGGAGAGATGTTACCTCTCTGAAGTCTGAAGGGATGAGGAGAGACAGCAGTTACTAGAAGCAGAGACCAAAAGACCTTAGTAGAGAGGGTCCCCTGACATGAGCTGTGTCAAGGGATAAATCAGATTGCATTTCAACCTCAATATCCTCCTTTCTTCACTTACCTGCTGGTGTTCCCCACTGGCCAACTAGATTGGAAGCAGGATAAAAGGAAGCCTGTGGAAGCCTCCTAAGGTTTAGAGTGGACTGTAGAAGGGTGGAGGGTAGATTTAGAGGGGTGTATGGAAAATATCCAGTACACTAAATGAATAACCTCTACAGAATGAGAGCATTTCTTTTTCATGTCATCTGAATGTCAATACCAGTAAAAGGATTCTGGCCCTAGTTGATACAGTGGCTCAAGTCTTGGACCAACTGTATAAACATATAAATAATTTTTAAAATACCAACAAATACTTTATAAAGTTGACCTTGGAAGAGTATATCAAGGAGAGGTTTATTATAAAACATAAATATCATCATGAATGGGCAGAATATTTAGTTCTTACTTGGTTTTCCACTGACCTTTTTAACTTACGATGTTAAATACAAGGCTAGGGCTATCATAAAGCATCCCAGATCAATGCAGCAGTGTTATGATGGTTAATCACATTATTATTAGATTCTAGTATTATTTTTATTACTTTTAAAACAAAGGATTATTATTAAATTACAGCTCGATGATTAGAAGCAAGACATTTGCTTATAACAGCAAAAACTGAAAACAACCTAAATTGCTTGTTATGTTCTCACAATGGAATATTAATTAGGAATAAAAATTAAATGACAGAAGATCCAAGATGGAGGAGTAAACACCCTGCCTGCTTTGTTCTGTGGGCACATTAAAATTACAACTAGGGAGTTCCCTGGTGGTGTAGTGGCTTAAGGTTTCGGCACTGGCTCTGTCAAGGCTGCGGCCTGGGTTCAATTCCCAGCCAGGGAGCTACCCACATACAAGAAATGAATAAATAAATAAATAAAAATAAAATAAAATAAAATTACAACTAAATTATAGAACAACCAACCTGGAAAACCATCTGAAGTCTAGCTGAACAGAGGTTTTATAACTAAGAATACAAAGAAGAAGCCACATTGAGACTGGTAGGAGGTATGGAGACATGAAACAGGCTGGCCCCAAACCTCTGTGTGGCAGTTGAGAATCAGGAGGGATATCTTGGCTGCAGAGGTTCCACTGGAAGAGTGAGGGACCACAGCTCCACAACCAGCCTCTCCAGCCCAAAGTACTAGTGCTGGAAAAAGGAGCCTCACAACTAACTGTGAAAAACAGTGGGGAGTCTGACCTTGTAGGTGGGACAGAAGGCTGCAAAAAACTTAGATGTCTTTTTAAAGTGCCCGTGCACACACTCAATCACTCGTGGGCACTCACCTTGGGCTCCAGCAGAGGGATGGTGATTCAGGGGTCATTGGATGCATACAGGGGGCAGACTGAGGTGTGTGGTTTTGGGGCAAAGGCTGGAGGACAGTTGCCACCTTTCCGGAGTGGGGTCCTCCTCCTGGGCAGCCGGCACCATCTTTCTTATATTGCACCCACACACACACATGCCCAAATCTGAATCTGATTGGCCTCATGAGCTCCAATCACTCCACCCTGCTGATTCACTGGAACCCCACCCTACCCAATCCCCCCAACACCAGAATTACTTTCTCTCATGAGCAGCCAGCTCTGCCTGAATTGCAATCTTTCTTAGAAAACTATCAAAGTCTGCAGGCCCCAGGCAAGAGGCAACTGGCCTCAGTGTGCTTTGAGAATTTTGCTGAGTAGCTCCATGCACAGCACTGGCACTAAATCAGAATCTATAGGAGTAACCAGTGCAGGTGACCAGGGAGACTGTGCCAGGGCCTTACATGGTAGCTACTACATAAGGGTACCCAGCAATACTGGAGATGTAGCAGACCTACCTAATACATAGGAACAAACACTGAGAGGCAGCCAAAATAAGAAAATAAATACATCCCAAATGGAAGAATGGCAGAAAATTCTAGAAAAAGAACTAAACAAGATGGAGGCAAATAACCTATTAAATACAGAATTCAAAACAATGGTTATAAGGATGCTCAAAGAATTTAGTGTGAACTTCAACAAAGAGAAAACAAGCATGAAAAAGTTGTAGAAACCATAAGAACAAACTAGACAGAAATAAAAAATACAATAACTGAAATGAAGAATGCAATGGGGTTTTGGAAGACAAGGTAGCAGAAAACACCCAATCAGAACAGCAAATGAAAAAAGAAGCCAAACAAAAATGAGGATAGTTTGAGAGACCTCTGGGACAACATTAAGTTTAATAACATTCACATCACATGTAATAACATTCACATCTGGGGTACCAGAAGGAGAAGAGAGAGAGCAAGAAATTGAGAACCTATTTGAAGAAATAGACTGAAAACTTCCCTAGTCTGGTGAAGGAAATAGACATACAAGCCCAGGAGACACAGAGAGTCCCAAACAAGATGAACCCAAATTGGCCCCCATCAAGACACATTATAATTAAAATGACAAAGAGCCAATTGGAGACAGGAGCCAACCAGGACTGCATTGGAGATTGAAATTTGGCAACAATTAGACACCATTTTAGGCAAGTGTTCTTAAACACCACTGACAACAGTATTTTATGACAATTGATGATGGCAGTTCTATGACATATGCTTCTCAACTAGGAATTTTTGCAGACTGTATTGGAGGAAGTCATTATGTTATACAGTCTCATGATGATACTGAGGACAGCATGAATGATTATGAAGGCACAAATGGTTCAAAAGAAAGTTTCACAGAAGAAGTTATAAGAGGGTTCTCCAGAAAGTTTCCAGCCATATGCTATGAAAAATAGAGGCATTTATGGCTGGATTTTTTTTCTGGATAGCTCTCGTATATCTTCCAATTGCTAATGTGGCAAGGATAATGAAAAATGCCATACCTCAAATGGGAAAGATGGCAAAAGATGCCAAAGAATGTGTTCAAAACTGTGTAAGTGAGTTCATCAGCTTTATCATATCTGAAACAAGTGAAAGGTGCCATCAAGAGAAACAAAAGATAATCAATGGAGAAGATATGCTCTTTACCATGTCTGCCTTAGGCTTTGACAGTTATGTAGAACCTCTAAATTTATACCTTCAGAAATTTGGAGAGGCTATGAAAGGAGAGAAAGGAATTGGTAGAACAGTCATAACTACAGATGGACTAAGCGAAGAGCTAACAGAAGAGGCATTTACAAACCAATTACCAGACAGCTTAATAACTGCAGTTGGTCAACAATAAAATGTTATGGTTTATATAACACCATATCAACAGATATCCATTGTTCAACAAATTCAGTTTTAATGATCTGAAGAAATGATGGAAAGGGGAATATAGAGAAGCAAGATAGTCTATATAATTCTGAAGCAGAGACATTAGAAAAAAATGACTGGTAAAAGGATGTCTCTTAGTATATATAGCTATAATGTAGCTTCCTGATGCTTGATTATTTAAGGTGTTAATTCTGACTTGAGAACCTTTTTCATGAATAATTGTAAAGAATATATTTGTATTTTAAAGGTATTAAAATATTTTTGTTTTGTACAAGAGTTTGTTCACTGTATGACGCCTATATGCATTGTATATTGCAATTTATTACTGTCAGAGATTTGTAGACAATTTCTTATTTTCATACTGAATCATGTTACTTTTGTAATTCAAGTAAGCAGCTAGGTTAAATCATGATATTTTTGCCCTTTTAATAATATATAAGGGTAGAGTTTTTTTTAATGGCAAAGTTTAAAGACAAAGAGAGAATCCTAAAAGCAGCAAGAGAAAGGTAACTACTAATGTATAAGGGAGTTCCCATAAGACTGTCAGCTGTTTTCTCAACAGAAACTTTGCAGACCAGAAGAGACTGGCAGAAAATATTCAATATGATGAAAAGGAAGAACCTATAACCAAGATTACTCTATCCAGCAAAGCTATCATTCAAAATGGAAGGACTGATAAAGAGTTTTTCAGACAAGAAGAAGCTAAAGGAGTTCATCACCACCAAACCGGTATTATAAAGAATGTTAGAAAGACTTCTTGAAGATGAAAAAAAAAAGCAAAATTATGAATAATAAGATGGCAATAGCTACATATCTATCAACAGTTTACTTTCAATTTAAATAAATGAAAAGCTTCAATCAAAAGACATGGAGAGTACTGTGTTGAGTGGAGTGTCAGACAGAGAAAGACAGATGCAATTTGATTTTACTTATATGTGGAATCTAAAGAAAAAAAAACAGAAACAAACTCATGGATACAGAAAATATTTGAATGGCTGCCAGGTGGGAGGGGGGTTGAGGGTGTGGGTGGAAAAAGAGGAGGGATTAAGAAGTACAAATTGGTTGTTAGACAGTAGTCATGGGGATGTAAGGTATAGCATAAGAAATATAGTCAATAACATTGTAATTACCACATATAGTGTCAGATGGGTACTAGATTTGTTGGGGTGATAATGGGGAGGGTAGAATTAAGAATAACAAATTGGTAGTTATAAAATAGTCATGGGGATATAAAGTAAAGCATAGGTAATGACATGGTCATAACTATGTATCGTGACAGGAAGGTATTAGACTAGACAGGGGGCTCACTTCTTAAATTATATAAATGTCTAGCCACTATGCTATACACCTATAATTAATATAAAATAATATTTAATGTAAAAAAAAGAGGTGGTACATATATACAGTGGAATATTACTCAGCCACAAAAAGAATTAAATCTTCTTATCTGCAACAACCTGATTGGACCTAAAAGATATTATGCTGAGTGTAGTAAATCAGACAGAGAAAGACAAATGTCATATGATTCCACTTATATGTGGAATCTAAGGAACAAAATAAACAAAACAGAAACAGACCCATAGATACAGAGAATATTTTCATGTTTACCAAATGGGAGGGGTGTTGGAGGAGTAGGTGAAAAGGGGGAAGAGATTAAGAAGTAAAAATTCATACTTACAAAGTAGTCATGGGCATGTAAAGTACAGCATGGGGCGTACAGTCCATAATATTATAATAACTATGTGTGGTGTTAGATGGGTAACAGATTTATTGAGGTGATAACTTCAAAAGTTATATAAACGTCTCATCAGTATGTTGTATATCAGAAACCAATATTTTATTGTATGTCAAATGTAATTTTAAAACTTGTAAAAAAATTAAATGACAAAAAATTTTTAGTAACAGAAAATCCCAGAAGATAACATAAATTATTTAAATCTTTTTATAAAAATAAAAAATAAGTAAAGCAAACAATACATATGATAAAACACTCATTCCCCCAAAATAATGATAAAAACAAAATTCTAGAGGGTGGGTGTCTTCGGGAGGGAGGCAAGAGAATAGAATAGAGATGGAGAACATAGAAAGATGTAAGTTACTTGTTCTTAGCTTAGGTGGTAGGTTTATGGGTCAGGTTTTTTTTTTTTAATTAGTACAGATAAATAAATGAAAATCAATATTTGAATAAAAGAGCTCTGCACTGGGCCAATGACACAGCGCATCATAAATGGAATATTACATTTAAGGCAATCCTCTCTACTTAGAAACAACATTCTTCACCAAGAATGAAGTTTGTAACAGTGTTATTGTAATGGAAGAAAACGGAAAATCTCCCAAATGTCCAACCGAAGTAACATCAACTGAGGGTGGTAAATGGATAAACAAAAACTGGCACATTTAGACAGCGGAATACTGCTCAGCAATAAAAAGGAGCAAACAAGTGACTAACACACGACCTGGATGGACATTAATGGCATTCTGCTTAGTGAAAAGATCATTTCAAACAGCTATTTGCTGTGTGACTCCATTTAAAAACGGCCTTGACATAGCAAAGCTGCGTTTCCGGCAGCGTGACCGGGTGGGGAAACTAGGAAGGGGCAGCACTAGGCGGTGTCTCTGTGCTCACGGAGCAGCTCTGTGTCGCCCATGCGGAGGCGACGCAAACGCTAGCGAACGCACGGGGCAAAACTGTGCGGACGCATGTGCGCATGTGCGCGCGCTCCCAAAACGGCGTGTTATAAAGATCCAGCATTATTCTAAGCACGTTATTACAGACGCGTGCATGGACCAAAAGAGCAATGGGATGGAAAAGAAAGGCCAGTTGTGGGTTAGAATCCACATGGAAATTAAGTGTCTGATAGGATGGTATTTTTAAATCAGTGACGAAAAAAAGATGACTTATTTAATTAAAACCATCCTAAATAGATAAAAGGTGTATATACATATATTCACATATATACCATATACCTACACACGCACACACACACGCATACATATACGTGCGCGCGCGCGCGCGCGCGCGTGTGTGTGTGTGTGTGTGTGTGTGGTCAGACAATTAAGTTCGTAAACTCGTCCCAGAAAAAGTGCTCCATACCTCACTGCTGAATACCTCTATGGTCACCTTCGAAGCACCGCCCCCTCCCCCGCTTTGGGAAGCTGTGCACTAATGACAGTGCCTTGTCCACCCTTCAAAGCAGTTTTGGAACTGTTTTTGGAAACCATAACCTTGCCAAGGTTAGGACACCTTACCGAGTTGTTTGTATAGTGCTGCAAACGTAAGTACACGGTCGCAAGATTGCAAACTTAATTGTCAGATTTTGGGGATGATGACAGGTCTGATGGCCATTCCACAAAAAGAGTTCCAAAACTGCTTTGAGGGGTGGACTAAGCGCTGGCATCGGTGCATAGCTTCCCAAGGGGAGTCTTTTGAAGGTGACCGTAGTGATATTCAGCAATGAGGTATGGAGCACTTTTTCTAGGATGAGTTCATTAAATTAATTGTCCGACCTCATACATTAACCAAAATAATTAAAGTACCAAGAGAAAGTATGGGATAATGTCTCTTAAATAATCAAGGAGAAACTCAATAAACAAAATATTTACAAAGATGACTACATAAAAATTAAAAATAATACACAGTGAGTAATAAAATAAACAAAGTCAAAAGATAAATGACAAGCTAAAGAAAATACTTGCAAAATATCTGACAGGCAAATAATTGCTTTCCTTACTATAAAAGAACTCTTACAGGGAATTCCCTGGTGGTATAGTGGCTTAAGGTTTTGGTGCTGGCGCTGTTAACGCTGTGGCCTGGGTTCGATTACCAGCCAGGGAACTACCCACATACCAACAACAACAACAACAAAAAAAAACTCTTACAAATCAATGAGACAACAAATGTAAAACTGGGAAAAGATACAAACAGAAGTTAATAACAAGCTAAAAAATGATTGCAAAATATACAATATTGTGTATAATCTCACAATTTTAAAGATATGTTTAAAATTTTTAAGGTTTCTTTTTGTATATGAAATACTCTTTTTTAAAAATTATTTTTGTTAGACTTATTGGGGTGACATCTGTTAGCAAGGATTACATAGGTTTCAGGCATACAATTCTACAGTGCATTGTCAACTTGTATAATACGTTCACCATATAATGTGACTTCTCTTTCCATCACCGTATTTTTAGCTTCCCCCCCCTCCTCTCCCACCCCCTCCCTGAAATACTCCTTTTATTTTCTGTACAATTTTTGTTTATCCTGGAACCCATAATTGCCTTGTTATTATTCGGTTGCTTAGCTTTTCAAGCATCTATTCTAATTCAATCTCATATTGTTCACCAGTTGTCTAAAATTCATCTGCATGATTGTAGACACTTCTGAAGATGCATCTCCTGGAGCCTTGCAACCTGCTCTAGCCTGCACTGATGGTTTTGTCCTGTTCAAGCCCACAGTCTCATGCACAGATCTGCTGTCACCAGATCCTGGGGTTTCTCTGCCTTTTGCCTGTCTCAGCCTTCCTGTTGCCTGTATCTTCCTCTTTCTTGGTTAATTTCCTCATTTTGGTGAAGCACATCTTTAGTAGCTTCCTGGGTATGGGTGCCTGAGTCTTAAGATCTTGCATGTCTAAAAATGTTTTTCCTCCTCATGTTTAAATGCAGTTGGAGGTTGGAAATAATTCTCCTCAGAAATTTGAAGATAAAAAAATTTAAGTTTGATAATAAATTTAATTGGTCAAGGTTTAAGGAGAAAAATGTCAACTAATTGACATAATAGACTAAGAAGTTCAGAGACCTTAAACTTACAGATAATTATCAATTTATTTATATGTTTATTCATTCAAAAACTAACCCTACTTATCATCTACATGTGCCACACATTATTGTTGCTGAATATGCAGCAATGAATAAAATAGATAAAAGTTCCTGCCCTTCCTCCTAAAGTTGATATTGATTTGGGTAAGGAATAGGGAGGCAAGCTGGAAGTAAGCTTTGGATGAAGAGAGAAATAAGATGGGAGAGAAAAGTATAAACTTTACCTATTTCACAAGTCTCCATAGACATCTCCTCCCTCTCAGTGGCCTGTCAGTATCCTCCCCATCTACTTCAGGGTTTATCTTTAATGAATCCTATCTCCTCCCTGACTACTTTCCACCCACCCCACATTGTAAAACATTTTTTAAAATTATAAAACAGTATATAATTAGTGTCATTTCTTACATTTCTTGCAATCTGTACAATTGTGCCTTGGACATATCGGATGTTTGGTAAATGAATAAATAAATTTTTGTCAAAGGCAGAATATGGAATATGCAATCGGTAGAGCTGTTATGAGAGAAAGCAGATGGCTAGCAGGCAGGGGCAGGAGAATAGATGACCAGGTAGCTGCTCCAGGATGCAAAATATGCCTCATATTAACTGTGCAGTAATTGTATCATCAATACTGTGTCAACAAATACAAAATCATTTTTAATAAGCTATAATGTAGCCAAAAGGAATCAGGAAATACTCATATAGTAAAGGCAATACAAGAAGTACATTCATTTTTGTTTCATTATTTGAAAACAAAGTATTAATAGGTAAGGGGGGGTCAAATAATTATTTTTTAGGCTTTTCAACTTAAATTAACTAAAATGCTTTTGAAGTAGAACATAGTCTTTTTGAAATAAAATATTTTCTATATAAAATAAAATGCTATTATTATAAAGCTGGAACACAACTTCCTTGCCTTACAAGCATGCACTACAAGCCACTTCTTTTGTGTATACTTACAATTCCAGTAAGCAGTAAAGAAAGCCTGCAAACCTGAGGGACAAAAACTGAGAGGAGGAAAAGAAACACAATAAAAAGCCAGGATCATAACGCTCAACTGACATGGTGCTGAGCGCTTTTATAAATATGCTTTCCAAAGGTTATATATTGCCAAACTCCTTTTCACCAACAAAAAGTCAGAGAAACAGAGGAAATAACACAAAAGGCAGATTTAGAATAAATATGTGACATAATTCAAGACAGTGATTCATTAGGAAATAGTTCCTGAGGGTCAAGTGACTCATCAATTTTAAGCAGTAAAATTTTCTAATTCTTATTTTGGGGAACGAGTACATTATTCTACCCCTATAAGGATCAGTATTGCAACAAATAAAAACTAATAAAAAATATGAATGTATTTTTAAAATGTAAAAAAAAAATTTTTTAATTTTCAATAACAAAATGAGGGAATGGTTCTCCATTGTGATGGGTAGAGACACCAGAATTAATCCTGAAGTTGTCCCTATAGTAGCTGGAGCCCAAGAAGTCACTATGCCCGGGGCAGGAGTAGACTGAATGAACTCCCAAAGAAGGGCATCCTGTGTAAGGACCAGTCTACGCTAATGTGTCCCAAATCTGCCCAGGTCTTTTCTAAGTTATTAATAGTTTTAGCTTGCCAATTGCCAGTACTTATCCCCAGGGCCGCCATAGGAGACAATGTAACCCCAACACACTTTGGCTGCTCCATGAATTGAGGACTTAGTACCTTCTGCTCTTTGGAGAGCTCTGTGAAGGCCATCTGCTGCCGCTCAGCCACCAAGTCCTTTCCCGCGAGGGCTCTTCAGTAAGACAGTATCAGTTTGGTTGTGTTCTTCTACTCAACACACCCTAATAACAGAGTAGGGCAGGGGTTTTTATTTAGCTATTACTTATATTTTCCTGTGTTACCTGTCTGGCTGATGAACTGTGTGGATTAGGCACTCATCATATTCTGGGGTAAACTAGGACACAAAATCTGTGATAGGAAAGAACAGGGGACATTGTGATTACACCAAACTTTCCTGCCCCATTGTCCTTTAGGTTCTCCATGTCTTACGCGTGTACTCTGCATTGTAAGAGCACTCAGCATCATGCCTGTCTTCCCTACAAAATTATATAAAATGCTCAGCATTCACACATTCACAGGCTGTGCCTCTCTCATTGTTACCTGACCTGAATCCACATTTTTACACCTGTCCAACTCTCCCTCCTATTCTCAGTCCAGCAGTCAAAACAATCTTTCCTTCCCAGAGCTCTGCAGTTGTCATGGTAACCAAAAGGCAGGTGCAAAGAAAGAATCACAAAGCAAGGCCAGATACAAACTTTGATCTATCCCCAGGTGACTTACTGAGATTCTCTGATTTCATCTTGAATGCTTATAATAAATAAACTACAGTCTGTGTAGTTGTTTTTAATTGTTTAATTGAATTAGGTAAAGAAGTGGGTTGGGGAACTGGCTCAACCTGTTTTAAAGAGGTTTGTTGCCAAACCTAAGGCTACTTGCTTCCATTTTTTAAAGACTTCATGCAAAAACTTCAAAAGTGACTCACAAAAGAATTTAATCACAGATTCTGCTCACTTCAGACAAATAATATGCCTTTTTTAATGGTAAAGAATGCTTTAAGTAAAAACAAGTAGTCAACAGAGCTCTATTCTTGCTTACTTTGCCTTGACTGAGGTCAAACATAGAAACTATTTCTCCAAGTGTTCCACAAGCACAAATCATAGAGAGAACAGATTGCTCTTGGAACAGACTTTTATACCAAATATTTGAAAAAGTACAAGAAGCCAATTATTATTTCCTCTAATGTAAAAGTTTATACACTCAAAAATAAGAATTTAGCACCTACTAATCTCTACATTAACGGTCTGTCTCTTGAGGTTCCTGTGGGAGATATATGATGTTTTGATGCCCTCCCCAAGAAATTTTGATGTCACAGTGCATTCAAGAGCTTAGAATATTGTAGCCTTCTCTCTCTCCCTCTCCTCCTTCCTCCCTCCTTCCTTTCCTCCCTCCCATCCTCCTTGTTATTTTTCCTGTCTCTCCCTGTTTTGAGTAGATATTGTTGGACCTTCTCCATATGCCACCTCTTCCTTCCTCATGCTGGCAGAGCTCCAGGTTTGACTTGATTCTATATTCCTGCCCAAGGTTCTCCAGCTGCAGCCCACTCCAGGTAGGCATTATGACCCATCTAAAGTCCTCATGTGGTCTCATTCTCCTTGCCAGGGATTGATTAGGCATGTATCCAATTTGAGCAACTGGTTGTGATTAGAAGTTGACAAGGACATCTGAAAAAGATTTCTCAGGCTAATAAAAAGAGACATACTGTCCTTTTCTGCCCTTAGACATTATAGGGTCCAGATGTTAATGCCTGGAAATGAAGTAGTCCCTTACTATGAGTACAAGGTGACGTTCTGAGAATGGCAGAGTTCTGAGTCCCTGAATGAATCAGCAATGGTGTAGGTGCAAGGCAGAATTTCTAGTTATGAGAAATAGTACAGTTTCCTATGCTTCTAACCAATTGAGTTAAGGTTTGTTGTATATTCACTTGCTGTGGAAACAGTCTAAAAAAATTTATCCCAAGTTTCTCATGCAATTTTCTCTTCAATTTGTAATACACATTACTGATAGAAATAATTAACACCAGAATAAAATTGACAATGGCTAAAATTGCACACAGTAAAATTTGTTGATTTGGGGGAATCGAATCTTCTTCACAGGATTTATGTAATTCTTTTTGTTGTAGTAAAGTTCAAGATACTCAAAGTATAGAACCAAAGTATTATACTATATAATAACGTCTCATGTATCTATCAACGATTACCAGCTCAATACCAGGTCAATTTTGTTTCCTCTATATCCCTGCTCACGTGCCCCACGGTGAGGTCTGAAAGCTCGCTAAGCACCCCCAGCCCTGGGCCTGGGCCGCTTCTGAGCTCCGGAGGAAAGTACCATCTTTCCGGGAACAGCGAGGCCCGCTGAGACCAACGCAGGGGCCGCTCGGCCTCCGTGGCCATTTGGCCAGCGCAGCACGCTCTCTTCTTCGGAATCTCCCTCCCTCCCTCCCTCCCTATAAACCCTTGTTACCACAGATCGTGGGGCGGATGCTCCTTGCGGCCTCAGCCCATCTGCACCCAGATGCTCTGAATAAAATTCCGTTAAACCCTGACTCGGCCGTGAGCACCCTCCTCTCGGCGTCCCTAACAGCTGTGCGGAGACCTGCCGGCTCGGTGCCGGCCCGGTGCCAGGCCCGCTGGGCAGCTCGGTGCAGCCTAGTG